>JALQSN010000439.1:0-42061 GCA_023690525.1 Holotrichia oblita | reverse complement strand
ATCTAGTGGCTTCTCGTCTGAGCTTCAGGCACTCCTTCCTTTTACAGCTTATGTCATCGTTCCACCAAAAAGGAGTCCGTGAGATCGTATTTCTGGTCACGCTGGCTTTATACGCTTCCTCTATAATTAGCTCCATATTAGCGTCGTTTCCATCCTGTGTTTCCATTCTCCACATCACTATTTCTTTGAAGGAAGTCCAGTCGCAGGTCGTCCTACTGTTTGTGTCTACCGCGGTTTTCCCGCTTCCCTTAATCTCGAAGCAGATGTATTGATGTTCGGTTGCTGTTTCTTCATCCATTACCTCCCAGTTACTAATCTCTTTGTGTAGTTTCCTTGTACAACATGTTACATCGATGTGGGATTTAGAGTTCCCCCTCACGAAGGTTGGTTTTCTGCCATCGTTTAGTACGACTAGATTGAGCGTTGCCAGCCACTCGCCCCAGTACTCGCCTCTTCTGTCTTCTTGCGGAGAGCCCCATAAAGGTGACTTGGCGTTGATGTCTCCCATAATTATTTTTTCCCCACTCCTGGCTCCAATATCTTCCATCATGGCGTCCACTCTCCTTTTGAACTCCTCGAAAATGATGTTTGGGGATATATAACAGCAATAAAGTTGGCACTTTCGCATCTTGATTCTTAGATACCCATTTTCAGTATGTACGTCCGAAACTTGAATGTTTTTGTTAGTGAAAGACACTGCAACCACCTCACTCTTGTCTTTTATCCACTGGTTACCCTGTATTATCTTTTTATTTGGTTCTCCAACTACTAATATGTCAACATTTCTTTTCATCGCCGTGGCATACGCTAAGTCGTGTGGTATTCTTGCGCGTCCGAGATTAGTTTGCATGATCTTGATACCCATTGATTGACCTTGTTCTTACGTGGGCTTTCGTTCTTGGCGTTACTAGCAATCTTGACTTCTCGTCTATAAGCTTTCTGTAAGCTGGGCACTTGGTTTGTTCGGCGTGGTGCCCCTCTATCTTGCATACCACGCACCCTGGGGTATTTTTGCAGTCCCTCGATATATGTCCCGGTTTGGTACATTTTAGGCACAGTTCCGATCGATCCTCGTTTTCACATACGTCCTTTTTATGTCCGAACATATGGCATCTGTAACATCGTTGAAGACTAACCCTATTTCTGACTCTGCAGTGAACCCACCCAATCTTTATTGTCCCTTGTTTGACCACTCTTTTGGCTGTATCTTTCTTCAGCGCAACTGTCGCCGTCTGGTTTCCGTTACGCGTGGGTCTCATTGAGATAACCTTTACCTCGGTTTCTAATAAGTTTTCTGCTTTCATCAGTTCTTGCTTTAGTTCCTCTTGTCCTATGGAGGCGTCTATGTCGGTAATGTGGACAGTTACTTCGTTCGTTTTAATTACTACTTCCGCGCTTCGGTTGTTTTGCTGAATACCTTGTTTTAGCTCAAGAGCTTTACCTTTCCCCCAATGACTTCTAAAAGAAGATCTCCTTTATTAGTTTTCTTGATAGCTTTAATATTGATGCCCTTTTCTTCGATATTAACAGAGTTCCTTATGCTTTTTACTAAGTCAGCGTAGCTTTTCCTGGCTGGGCCTTGACGATAATTTTTTCCCTCTCCATTCTGCTGTTTCTCTTGCGTCCGTCATTATTTCTTTTTCCCTGTTTTCCTGTGACATTGATAGGAACATCAGTGTCCCTGAAAACAAATTCTAACGTTTTTCGTACATATTCTGGATTTGCGTCTTCTGCTGTGACAACTTTCAACTTTCTTCCTATTTGTTTGCTAATCTCCTCTTTGAGCTGCGTTGCCAAACTATATATTGTCTCCAAGTTGACTATCCTGCTACTGTCCATTGTCATGGGTAAAGCGTATATTGTATTTGTGTAGCGTTTTTGGTCATTACTGCTTCCTTTCTGCACGTCGGTTTGCAACTTTACAAACTCCATTTTTCCTTCCTCCAGTTCCTCGTCTATAATATGTGTTATAGCAGGGAGTTTACTTTTCAGTTCCGCTGTTTTGGGTTCACTCTTGGCATCATTGGGGTCGATAAAGAGTGCGAGGTCCTCATCTTTTCCAGCGTAGTAGGATAGGTTGGTATTTATCGAGGGTATCCTCGTTCTTTCATAGAGTTCTTCTGGCCAATTATGGTCTATAATTTGTGTCAAATTGCTGTAATTCTTTTCACCTTCAAGCAGTTTCCTTACTTTTTCCTTATTGAGGCTATCATTTTCCTCCTGCTCTCTTTGTATCTCTTCTAAATCAGTTTGTAGCCCAATAGACACTTGGGGTACTTGTTTGATTTTGTTTACTTGTATCCGTTCGAAATGTTTAATCTGGTTTTTAAGCTCTATGTTTTCTTCCCGTACTTGTTCCATTTCTTGGTCTGCTATGGTTAGCTTTTCCAACCACTTGCCTTGGTCTTCCGTAATTTGTCCAGCCAGGTAAGTTAATCTGCTAGTAATGTCTGTTAGTTCCTTTTTCGGTTTATATAGCTCTGCCACTACCTTTCGTAGTAGTCCGATACTCTTGAGTATTTGATCTATTGTCTTTTTAGCTCGTGTTTCTTCAAATTGGGTCTTCGTTGCTGTGTCTGGTGTTAGGTCCTGTCTTTTTCGTTTGGCTGCTTGTGTAAGGTATTCTGTCTCACTATTGGTGTCTTTGGTGACCTCGCCCTCTAGGGAGCCTTCGTCGTCGTCCGCTGTGGATTCTGTCATGAGGACGTCGTCTCTTTCCCCTGTCATGCTGCTCATCTCGCTACTTATTGGCGGGGTTCTTTGCAGCGAGCTGCGTCTAACTGTTGGATCCCTCACGGTTTCCCACTTATAACCCACACTAGGGCTCTCAGCTTCCTTAGCTCCGCTACGTTCCGTGGCTGCTTTCCCCACTAAACATTCTCTCCTTTCTCCTTCTCTCTCCTCTCCATTTCCCTTATCAATATTTTCATAAATCATCTAATTCCCACGAGTAGGGTCGTAGTGTACGGTCGAGTACGGCAGTGCGCCCTTACCGCACCAAGGCTATTTAAAAAACCGGGGTCGCCTGGTGCCCGGAGTCCAGCACACTAGTGGCAGGGTTCCCCCTACCTTGCAGACCATTGGCGTGTGCTGTGCCACCGTAATCATCGGGGTTTTTTCTCTGGAGTTGTGGTTTCCTTCCACGAGGCCGGCCAGCTAAGGCAAGCCCTTACGGGATCTGGGTATTCTACCCTCCCCTAGGCTAGGGACGGAAGGGGACGCCTTAATCTGTGTTCCCCGTTTCAGCATAGATATGCTGCCCCTACCGAGGCTGATTGCGACTGCACCGAAGTGCAGCCGGCCGGACCTCTCGTTTAGCTTAACAAGATGAACCAACTTGCCCAGAGCGAAGCAGATTCACCAAACGGTTCGCGAGAAAATTTATCTCCATAACGCGTTAATGTGCCTTGCTGGGAGTTTGGCCTCTCGTTTAGATTAACAAGGTGAACCTACTTGCCGAGGAGGAAGCAGATCCATCAAACGGTTATCGAGCTAGGTAATATTTATATGATGAAAAAGTTGTCCAGAAAATTTATGAAATTTGAACGGTCACAGCGCTCAAACGCGGTAATGTGCCTTCCTGGGGGTTTGTCCTCTCGTTTAGCTTAACAAGATGAACCAACTTGCCCAGAGCGAAGCAGATTCACCAAACGGTTCGCGAGAAAATTTATCTCCATAACGCGTTAATGTGCCTTGCTGGGAGTTTGGCCTCTCGTTTAGATTAACAAGGTGAACCTACTTGCCGAGGAGGAAGCAGATCCATCAAACGGTTATCGAGCTAGGTAATATTTATATGATGAAAAAGTTGTCCAGAAAATTTATGAAGTTTGAACGGTCACAGCGCTCAAACGCGTTAATGTGCCTTCCTGGGGGTTTGACCTCTCGTTTAGCTTAACAAGATGAACCAACTTGCCCAGAGCGAAGCAGATTCACCAAACGGTTCGCGAGAAAATTTATCTCTATAACGCGTTAATGTGCCTTGCTGGGAGTTTGGCCTCTCGTTTAGATTAACAAGGTGAACCTACTTGCCGAGGAGGAAGCAGATCCATCAAACGGTTATCGAGCTAGGTAATATTTATATGATGAAAAAGTTGTCCAGAAAATTTATGAAGTTTGAACGGTCACAGCGCTCAAACGCGTTAATGTGCCTTCCTGGGGGTTTGTCCTCTCGTTTAGCTTAACAAGATGAACCAACTTGCCCAGAGCGAAGCAGATTCACCAAACGGTTCGCGAGAAAATTTATCTCCATAACGCGTTAATGTGCCTTGCTGGGAGTTTGGCCTCTCGTTTAGATTAACAAGGTGAACCTACTTGCCGAGGAGGAAGCAGATCCATCAAACGGTTATCGAGCTAGGTAATATTTATATGATGAAAAAGTTGTCCAGAAAATTTATGAAGTTTGAACGGTCACAGCGCTCAAACGCGTTAATGTGCCTTCCTGGGGGTTTGACCTCTCGTTTAGCTTAACAAGATGAACCAACTTGCCCAGAGCGAAGCAGATTCACCAAACGGTTCGCGAGAAAATTTATCTCCATAACGCGTTAATGTGCCTTGCTGGGAGTTTGGCCTCTCGTTTAGATTAACAAGGTGAACCTACTTGCCGAGGAGGAAGCAGATCCATCAAACGGTTATCGAGCTAGGTAATATTTATATGATGAAAAAGTTGTCCAGAAAATTTATGAAGTTTGAACGGTCACAGCGCTCAAACGCGGTAATGTGCCTTCCTGGGGGTTTGTCCTCTCGTTTAGCTTAACAAGATGAACCAACTTGCCCAGAGCGAAGCAGATTCACCAAACGGTTCGCGAGAAAATTTATCTCTATAACGCGTTAATGTGCCTTGCTGGGAGTTTGGCCTCTCGTTTAGATTAACAAGGTGAACCTACTTGCCGAGGAGGAAGCAGATCCATCAAACGGTTATCGAGCTAGGTAATATTTATATGATGAAAAAGTTGTCCAGAAAATTTATGAAGTTTGAACGGTCACAGCGCTCAAACGCGTTAATGTGCCTTCCTGGGGGTTTGTCCTCTCGTTTAGCTTAACAAGATGAACCAACTTGCCCAGAGCGAAGCAGATTCACCAAACGGTTCGCGAGAAAATTTATCTCTATAACGCGTTAATGTGCCTTGCTGGGAGTTTGGCCTCTCGTTTAGATTAACAAGGTGAACCTACTTGCCGAGGAGGAAGCAGATCCATCAAACGGTTATCGAGCTAGGTAATATTTATATGATGAAAAAGTTGTCCAGAAAATTTATGAAGTTTGAACGGTCACAGCGCTCAAACGCGTTAATGTGCCTTCCTGGGGGTTTGTCCTCTCGTTTAGATTAACAAGATGAACCAACTTGCCCAGAGCGAAGCAGATTCACCAAACGGTTCGCGAGAAAATTTATCTCCATAACGCGTTAATGTGCCTTGCTGGGAGTTTGGCCTCTCGTTTAGATTAACAAGGTGAACCTACTTGCCGAGGAGGAAGCAGATCCATCAAACGGTTATCGAGCTAGGTAATATTTATATGATGAAAAAGTTGTCCAGAAAATTTATGAAGTTTGAACGGTCACAGCGCTCAAACGCGTTAATGTGCCTTCCTGGGGGTTTGACCTCTCGTTTAGCTTAACAAGATGAACCAACTTGCCCAGAGCGAAGCAGATTCACCAAACGGTTCGAGAAAATTTATCTCCATAACGCGTTAATGTGCCTTGCTGGGAGTTTGGCCTCTCGTTTAGATTAACAAGGTGAACCTACTTGCCGAGGAGGAAGCAGATCCATCAAACGGTTATCGAGCTAGGTAATATTTATATGATGAAAAAGTTGTCCAGAAAATTTATGAAGTTTGAACGGTCACAGCGCTCAAACGCGTTAATGTGCCTTCCTGGGGGTTTGTCCTCTCGTTTAGATTAACAAGATGAACCAACTTGCCCAGAGCGAAGCAGATTCACCAAACGGTTCGCGAGAAAATTTATCTCCATAACGCGTTAATGTGCCTTGCTGGGAGTTTGGCCTCTCGTTTAGATTAACAAGGTGAACCTACTTGCCGAGGAGGAAGCAGATCCATCAAACGGTTATCGAGCTAGGTAATATTTATATGATGAAAAAGTTGTCCAGAAAATTTATGAAGTTTGAACGGTCACAGCGCTCAAACGCGGTAATGTGCCTTCCTGGGGGTTTGTCCTCTCGTTTAGCTTAACAAGATGAACCAACTTGCCCAGAGCGAAGCAGATTCACCAAACGGTTCGCGAGAAAATTTATCTCTATAACGCGTTAATGTGCCTTGCTGGGAGTTTGGCCTCTCGTTTAGATTAACAAGGTGAACCTACTTGCCGAGGAGGAAGCAGATCCATCAAACGGTTATCGAGCTAGGTAATATTTATATGATGAAAAAGTTGTCCAGAAAATTTATGAAGTTTGAACGGTCACAGCGCTCAAACGCGTTAATGTGCCTTCCTGGGGGTTTGTCCTCTCGTTTAGCTTAACAAGATGAACCAACTTGCCCAGAGCGAAGCAGATTCACCAAACGGTTCGCGAGAAAATTTATCTCTATAACGCGTTAATGTGCCTTGCTGGGAGTTTGGCCTCTCGTTTAGATTAACAAGGTGAACCTACTTGCCGAGGAGGAAGCAGATCCATCAAACGGTTATCGAGCTAGGTAATATTTATATGATGAAAAAGTTTTCCAGAAAATTTATGAAGTTTGAACGGTCACAGCGCTCAAACGCGTTAATGTGCCTTCCTGGGGGTTTGTCCTCTCGTTTAGATTAACAAGATGAACCAACTTGCCCAGAGCGAAGCAGATTCACCAAACGGTTCGCGAGAAAATTTATCTCTATAACGCGTTAATGTGCCTTGCTGGGAGTTTGGCCTCTCGTTTAGATTAACAAGGTGAACCTACTTGCCGAGGAGGAAGCAGATCCATCAAACGGTTATCGAGCTAGGTAATATTTATATGATGAAAAAGTTGTCCAGAAAATTTATGAAGTTTGAACGGTCACAGCGCTCAAACGCGTTAATGTGCCTTCCTGGGGGTTTGACCTCTCGTTTAGCTTAACAAGATGAACCAACTTGCCCAGAGCGAAGCAGATTCACCAAACGGTTCGCGAGAAAATTTATCTCCATAACGCGTTAATGTGCCTTGCTGGGAGTTTGGCCTCTCGTTTAGATTAACAAGGTGAACCCTACTTGCCGAGGAGGAAGCAGATCCATCAAACGGTTATCGAGCTAGGTAATATTTATATGATGAAAAAGTTGTCCAGAAAATTTATGAAGTTTGAACGGTCACAGCGCTCAAACGCGTTAATGTGCCTTCCTGGGGGTTTGTCCTCTCGTTTAGCTTAACAAGATGAACCAACTTGCCCAGAGCGAAGCAGATTCACCAAACGGTTCGCGAGAAAATTTATCTCTATAACGCGTTAATGTGCCTTGCTGGGAGTTTGGCCTCTCGTTTAGATTAACAAGGTGAACCTACTTGCCGAGGAGGAAGCAGATCCATCAAACGGTTATCGAGCTAGGTAATATTTATATGATGAAAAAGTTGTCCAGAAAATTTATGAAGTTTGAACGGTCACAGCGCTCAAACGCGTTAATGTGCCTTCCTGGGGGTTTGACCTCTCGTTTAGCTTAACAAGATGAACCAACTTGCCCAGAGCGAAGCAGATTCACCAAACGGTTCGCGAGAAAATTTATCTCCATAACGCGTTAATGTGCCTTGCTGGGAGTTTGGCCTCTCGTTTAGATTAACAAGGTGAACCTACTTGCCGAGGAGGAAGCAGATCCATCAAACGGTTATCGAGCTAGGTAATATTTATATGATGAAAAAGTTGTCCAGAAAATTTATGAAGTTTGAACGGTCACAGCGCTCAAACGCGTTAATGTGCCTTCCTGGGGGTTTGTCCTCTCGTTTAGCTTAACAAGATGAACCAACTTGCCCAGAGCGAAGCAGATTCACCAAACGGTTCGCGAGAAAATTTATCTCTATAACGCGTTAATGTGCCTTGCTGGGAGTTTGGCCTCTCGTTTAGATTAACAAGGTGAACCTACTTGCCGAGGAGGAAGCAGATCCATCAAACGGTTATCGAGCTAGGTAATATTTATATGATGAAAAAGTTGTCCAGAAAATTTATGAAGTTTGAACGGTCACAGCGCTCAAACGCGTTAATGTGCCTTCCTGGGGGTTTGTCCTCTCGTTTAGCTTAACAAGATGAACCAACTTGCCCAGAGCGAAGCAGATTCACCAAACGGTTCGCGAGAAAATTTATCTCCATAACGCGTTAATGTGCCTTGCTGGGAGTTTGGCCTCTCGTTTAGATTAACAAGGTGAACCTACTTGCCGAGGAGGAAGCAGATCCATCAAACGGTTATCGAGCTAGGTAATATTTATATGATGAAAAAGTTGTCCAGAAAATTTATGAAGTTTGAACGGTCACAGCGCTCAAACGCGTTAATGTGCCTTCCTGGGGGTTTGTCCTCTCGTTTAGCTTAACAAGATGAACCAACTTGCCCAGAGCGAAGCAGATTCACCAAACGGTTCGCGAGAAAATTTATCTCTATAACGCGTTAATGTGCCTTGCTGGGAGTTTGGCCTCTCGTTTAGATTAACAAGGTGAACCTACTTGCCGAGGAGGAAGCAGATCCATCAAACGGTTATCGAGCTAGGTAATATTTATATGATGAAAAAGTTGTCCAGAAAATTTATGAAGTTTGAACGGTCACAGCGCTCAAACGCGTTAATGTGCCTTCCTGGGGGTTTGACCTCTCGTTTAGCTTAACAAGATGAACCAACTTGCCCAGAGCGAAGCAGATTCACCAAACGGTTCGCGAGAAAATTTATCTCCATAACGCGTTAATGTGCCTTGCTGGGAGTTTGGCCTCTCGTTTAGATTAACAAGGTGAACCTACTTGCCGAGGAGGAAGCAGATCCATCAAACGGTTATCGAGCTAGGTAATATTTATATGATGAAAAAGTTGTCCAGAAAATTTATGAAGTTTGAACGGTCACAGCGCTCAAACGCGGTAATGTGCCTTCCTGGGGGTTTGTCCTCTCGTTTAGCTTAACAAGATGAACCAACTTGCCCAGAGCGAAGCAGATTCACCAAACGGTTCGCGAGAAAATTTATCTCTATAACGCGTTAATGTGCCTTGCTGGGAGTTTGGCCTCTCGTTTAGATTAACAAGGTGAACCTACTTGCCGAGGAGGAAGCAGATCCATCAAACGGTTATCGAGCTAGGTAATATTTATATGATGAAAAAGTTGTCCAGAAAATTTATGAAGTTTGAACGGTCACAGCGCTCAAACGCGTTAATGTGCCTTCCTGGGGGTTTGTCCTCTCGTTTAGATTAACAAGATGAACCAACTTGCCCAGAGCGAAGCAGATTCACCAAACGGTTCGCGAGAAAATTTATCTCTATAACGCGTTAATGTGCCTTGCTGGGAGTTTGGCCTCTCGTTTAGATTAACAAGGTGAACCTACTTGCCGAGGAGGAAGCAGATCCATCAAACGGTTATCGAGCTAGGTAATATTTATATGATGAAAAAGTTGTCCAGAAAATTTATGAAGTTTGAACGGTCACAGCGCTCAAACGCGTTAATGTGCCTTCCTGGGGGTTTGTCCTCTCGTTTAGCTTAACAAGATGAACCAACTTGCCCAGAGCGAAGCAGATTCACCAAACGGTTCGCGAGAAAATTTATCTCCATAACGCGTTAATGTGCCTTGCTGGGAGTTTGGCCTCTCGTTTAGATTAACAAGGTGAACCTACTTGCCGAGGAGGAAGCAGATCCATCAAACGGTTATCGAGCTAGGTAATATTTATATGATGAAAAAGTTGTCCAGAAAATTTATGAAGTTTGAACGGTCACAGCGCTCAAACGCGTTAATGTGCCTTCCTGGGGGTTTGTCCTCTCGTTTAGCTTAACAAGATGAACCAACTTGCCCAGAGCGAAGCAGATTCACCAAACGGTTCGCGAGAAAATTTATCTCCATAACGCGTTAATGTGCCTTGCTGGGAGTTTGGCCTCTCGTTTAGATTAACAAGGTGAACCTACTTGCCGAGGAGGAAGCAGATCCATCAAACGGTTATCGAGCTAGGTAATATTTATATGATGAAAAAGTTGTCCAGAAAATTTATGAAGTTTGAACGGTCACAGCGCTCAAACGCGTTAATGTGCCTTCCTGGGGGTTTGTCCTCTCGTTTAGCTTAACAAGATGAACCAACTTGCCCAGAGCGAAGCAGATTCACCAAACGGTTCGCGAGAAAATTTATCTCTATAACGCGTTAATGTGCCTTGCTGGGAGTTTGGCCTCTCGTTTAGATTAACAAGGTGAACCTACTTGCCGAGGAGGAAGCAGATCCATCAAACGGTTATCGAGCTAGGTAATATTTATATGATGAAAAAGTTGTCCAGAAAATTTATGAAGTTTGAACGGTCACAGCGCTCAAACGCGTTAATGTGCCTTCCTGGGGGTTTGTCCTCTCGTTTAGCTTAACAAGATGAACCAACTTGCCCAGAGCGAAGCAGATTCACCAAACGGTTCGCGAGAAAATTTATCTCTATAACGCGTTAATGTGCCTTGCTGGGAGTTTGGCCTCTCGTTTAGATTAACAAGGTGAACCTACTTGCCGAGGAGGAAGCAGATCCATCAAACGGTTATCGAGCTAGGTAATATTTATATGATGAAAAAGTTGTCCAGAAAATTTATGAAGTTTGAACGGTCACAGCGCTCAAACGCGTTAATGTGCCTTCCTGGGGGTTTGTCCTCTCGTTTAGCTTAACAAGATGAACCAACTTGCCCAGAGCGAAGCAGATTCACCAAACGGTTCGCGAGAAAATTTATCTCTATAACGCGTTAATGTGCCTTGCTGGGAGTTTGGCCTCTCGTTTAGATTAACAAGGTGAACCTACTTGCCGAGGAGGAAGCAGATCCATCAAACGGTTATCGAGCTAGGTAATATTTATATGATGAAAAAGTTGTCCAGAAAATTTATGAAGTTTGAACGGTCACAGCGCTCAAACGCGTTAATGTGCCTTCCTGGGGGTTTGTCCTCTCGTTTAGCTTAACAAGATGAACCAACTTGCCCAGAGCGAAGCAGATTCACCAAACGGTTCGCGAGAAAATTTATCTCCATAACGCGTTAATGTGCCTTGCTGGGAGTTTGGCCTCTCGTTTAGATTAACAAGGTGAAACCTACTTGCCGAGGAGGAAGCAGATCCATCAAACGGTTATCGAGCTAGGTAATATTTATATGATGAAAAAGTTGTCCAGAAAATTTATGAAGTTTGAACGGTCACAGCGCTCAAACGCGTTAATGTGCCTTCCTGGGGGTTTGTCCTCTCGTTTAGCTTAACAAGATGAACCAACTTGCCCAGAGCGAAGCAGATTCACCAAACGGTTCGCGAGAAAATTTATCTCCATAACGCGTTAATGTGCCTTGCTGGGAGTTTGGCCTCTCGTTTAGATTAACAAGGTGAACCTACTTGCCGAGGAGGAAGCAGATCCATCAAACGGTTATCGAGCTAGGTAATATTTATATGATGAAAAAGTTGTCCAGAAAATTTATGAAGTTTGAACGGTCACAGCGCTCAAACGCGTTAATGTGCCTTCCTGGGGGTTTGTCCTCTCGTTTAGCTTAACAAGATGAACCAACTTGCCCAGAGCGAAGCAGATTCACCAAACGGTTCGCGAGAAAATTTATCTCCATAACGCGTTAATGTGCCTTGCTGGGAGTTTGGCCTCTCGTTTAGATTAACAAGGTGAACCTACTTGCCGAGGAGGAAGCAGATCCATCAAACGGTTATCGAGCTAGGTAATATTTATATGATGAAAAAGTTGTCCAGAAAATTTATGAAGTTTGAACGGTCACAGCGCTCAAACGCGTTAATGTGCCTTCCTGGGGGTTTGTCCTCTCGTTTAGATTAACAAGATGAACCAACTTGCCCAGAGCGAAGCAGATTCACCAAACGGTTCGCGAGAAAATTTATCTCTATAACGCGTTAATGTGCCTTGCTGGGAGTTTGGCCTCTCGTTTAGATTAACAAGGTGAACCTACTTGCCGAGGAGGAAGCAGATCCATCAAACGGTTATCGAGCTAGGTAATATTTATATGATGAAAAAGTTGTCCAGAAAATTTATGAAGTTTGAACGGTCACAGCGCTCAAACGCGTTAATGTGCCTTCCTGGGGGTTTGTCCTCTCGTTTAGCTTAACAAGATGAACCAACTTGCCCAGAGCGAAGCAGATTCACCAAACGGTTCGCGAGAAAATTTATCTCCATAACGCGTTAATGTGCCTTGCTGGGAGTTTGGCCTCTCGTTTAGATTAACAAGGTGAACCTACTTGCCGAGGAGGAAGCAGATCCATCAAACGGTTATCGAGCTAGGTAATATTTATATGATGAAAAAGTTGTCCAGAAAATTTATGAAGTTTGAACGGTCACAGCGCTCAAACGCGTTAATGTGCCTTCCTGGGGGTTTGTCCTCTCGTTTAGCTTAACAAGATGAACCAACTTGCCCAGAGCGAAGCAGATTCACCAAACGGTTCGCGAGAAAATTTATCTCTATAACGCGTTAATGTGCCTTGCTGGGAGTTTGGCCTCTCGTTTAGATTAACAAGGTGAACCTACTTGCCGAGGAGGAAGCAGATCCATCAAACGGTTATCGAGCTAGGTAATATTTATATGATGAAAAAGTTGTCCAGAAAATTTATGAAGTTTGAACGGTCACAGCGCTCAAACGCGTTAATGTGCCTTCCTGGGGGTTTGTCCTCTCGTTTAGATTAACAAGATGAACCAACTTGCCCAGAGCGAAGCAGATTCACCAAACGGTTCGCGAGAAAATTTATCTCTATAACGCGTTAATGTGCCTTGCTGGGAGTTTGGCCTCTCGTTTAGATTAACAAGGTGAACCTACTTGCCGAGGAGGAAGCAGATCCATCAAACGGTTATCGAGCTAGGTAATATTTATATGATGAAAAAGTTGTCCAGAAAATTTATGAAGTTTGAACGGTCACAGCGCTCAAACGCGTTAATGTGCCTTCCTGGGGGTTTGTCCTCTCGTTTAGCTTAACAAGATGAACCAACTTGCCCAGAGCGAAGCAGATTCACCAAACGGTTCGCGAGAAAATTTATCTCCATAACGCGTTAATGTGCCTTGCTGGGAGTTTGGCCTCTCGTTTAGATTAACAAGGTGACCTACTTGCCGAGGAGGAAGCAGATCCATCAAACGGTTATCGAGCTAGGTAATATTTATATGATGAAAAAGTTGTCCAGAAAATTTATGAAGTTTGAACGGTCACAGCGCTCAAACGCGTTAATGTGCCTTCCTGGGGGTTTGTCCTCTCGTTTAGCTTAACAAGATGAACCAACTTGCCCAGAGCGAAGCAGATTCACCAAACGGTTCGCGAGAAAATTTATCTCCATAACGCGTTAATGTGCCTTGCTGGGAGTTTGGCCTCTCGTTTAGATTAACAAGGTGAACCTACTTGCCGAGGAGGAAGCAGATCCATCAAACGGTTATCGAGCTAGGTAATATTTATATGATGAAAAAGTTGTCCAGAAAATTTATGAAGTTTGAACGGTCACAGCGCTCAAACGCGTTAATGTGCCTTCCTGGGGGTTTGTCCTCTCGTTTAGCTTAACAAGATGAACCAACTTGCCCAGAGCGAAGCAGATTCACCAAACGGTTCGCGAGAAAATTTATCTCTATAACGCGTTAATGTGCCTTGCTGGGAGTTTGGCCTCTCGTTTAGATTAACAAGGTGAACCTACTTGCCGAGGAGGAAGCAGATCCATCAAACGGTTATCGAGCTAGGTAATATTTATATGATGAAAAAGTTGTCCAGAAAATTTATGAAGTTTGAACGGTCACAGCGCTCAAACGCGTTAATGTGCCTTCCTGGGGGTTTGTCCTCTCGTTTAGATTAACAAGATGAACCAACTTGCCCAGAGCGAAGCAGATTCACCAAACGGTTCGCGAGAAAATTTATCTCCATAACGCGTTAATGTGCCTTGCTGGGAGTTTGGCCTCTCGTTTAGATTAACAAGGTGAACCTACTTGCCGAGGAGGAAGCAGATCCATCAAACGGTTATCGAGCTAGGTAATATTTATATGATGAAAAAGTTGTCCAGAAAATTTATGAAGTTTGAACGGTCACAGCGCTCAAACGCGTTAATGTGCCTTCCTGGGGGTTTGTCCTCTCGTTTAGCTTAACAAGATGAACCAACTTGCCCAGAGCGAAGCAGATTCACCAAACGGTTCGCGAGAAAATTTATCTCCATAACGCGTTAATGTGCCTTGCTGGGAGTTTGGCCTCTCGTTTAGATTAACAAGGTGAACCTACTTGCCGAGGAGGAAGCAGATCCATCAAACGGTTATCGAGCTAGGTAATATTTATATGATGAAAAAGTTGTCCAGAAAATTTATGAAGTTTGAACGGTCACAGCGCTCAAACGCGGTAATGTGCCTTCCTGGGGGTTTGTCCTCTCGTTTAGATTAACAAGATGAACCAACTTGCCCAGAGCGAAGCAGATTCACCAAACGGTTCGCGAGAAAATTTATCTCTATAACGCGTTAATGTGCCTTGCTGGGAGTTTGGCCTCTCGTTTAGATTAACAAGGTGAACCTACTTGCCGAGGAGGAAGCAGATCCATCAAACGGTTATCGAGCTAGGTAATATTTATATGATGAAAAAAGTTGTCCAGAAAATTTATGAAGTTTGAACGGTCACAGCGCTCAAACGCGTTAATGTGCCTTCCTGGGGGTTTGACCTCTCGTTTAGCTTAACAAGATGAACCAACTTGCCCAGAGCGAAGCAGATTCACCAAACGGTTCGCGAGAAAATTTATCTCCATAACGCGTTAATGTGCCTTGCTGGGAGTTTGGCCTCTCGTTTAGATTAACAAGGTGAACCTACTTGCCGAGGAGGAAGCAGATCCATCAAACGGTTATCGAGCTAGGTAATATTTATATGATGAAAAAGTTGTCCAGAAAATTTATGAAGTTTGAACGGTCACAGCGCTCAAACGCGTTAATGTGCCTTCCTGGGGGTTTGTCCTCTCGTTTAGCTTAACAAGATGAACCAACTTGCCCAGAGCGAAGCAGATTCACCAAACGGTTCGCGAGAAAATTTATCTCTATAACGCGTTAATGTGCCTTGCTGGGAGTTTGGCCTCTCGTTTAGATTAACAAGGTGAACCTACTTGCCGAGGAGGAAGCAGATCCATCAAACGGTTATCGAGCTAGGTAATATTTATATGATGAAAAAGTTGTCCAGAAAATTTATGAAGTTTGAACGGTCACAGCGCTCAAACGCGTTAATGTGCCTTCCTGGGGGTTTGTCCTCTCGTTTAGCTTAACAAGATGAACCAACTTGCCCAGAGCGAAGCAGATTCACCAAACGGTTCGCGAGAAAATTTATCTCCATAACGCGTTAATGTGCCTTGCTGGGAGTTTGGCCTCTCGTTTAGATTAACAAGGTGAACCTACTTGCCGAGGAGGAAGCAGATCCATCAAACGGTTATCGAGCTAGGTAATATTTATATGATGAAAAAGTTGTCCAGAAAATTTATGAAGTTTGAACGGTCACAGCGCTCAAACGCGTTAATGTGCCTTCCTGGGGGTTTGTCCTCTCGTTTAGCTTAACAAGATGAACCAACTTGCCCAGAGCGAAGCAGATTCACCAAACGGTTCGCGAGAAAATTTATCTCCATAACGCGTTAATGTGCCTTGCTGGGAGTTTGGCCTCTCGTTTAGATTAACAAGGTGAACCTACTTGCCGAGGAGGAAGCAGATCCATCAAACGGTTATCGAGCTAGGTAATATTTATATGATGAAAAAGTTGTCCAGAAAATTTATGAAGTTTGAACGGTCACAGCGCTCAAACGCGTTAATGTGCCTTCCTGGGGGTTTGTCCTCTCGTTTAGCTTAACAAGATGAACCAACTTGCCCAGAGCGAAGCAGATTCACCAAACGGTTCGCGAGAAAATTTATCTCCATAACGCGTTAATGTGCCTTGCTGGGAGTTTGGCCTCTCGTTTAGATTAACAAGGTGAACCTACTTGCCGAGGAGGAAGCAGATCCATCAAACGGTTATCGAGCTAGGTAATATTTATATGATGAAAAAGTTGTCCAGAAAATTTATGAAGTTTGAACGGTCACAGCGCTCAAACGCGTTAATGTGCCTTCCTGGGGGTTTGTCCTCTCGTTTAGCTTAACAAGATGAACCAACTTGCCCAGAGCGAAGCAGATTCACCAAACGGTTCGCGAGAAAATTTATCTCCATAACGCGTTAATGTGCCTTGCTGGGAGTTTGGCCTCTCGTTTAGATTAACAAGGTGAACCTACTTGCCGAGGAGGAAGCAGATCCATCAAACGGTTATCGAGCTAGGTAATATTTATATGATGAAAAAGTTGTCCAGAAAATTTATGAAGTTTGAACGGTCACAGCGCTCAAACGCGTTAATGTGCCTTCCTGGGGGTTTGTCCTCTCGTTTAGCTTAACAAGATGAACCAACTTGCCCAGAGCGAAGCAGATTCACCAAACGGTTCGCGAGAAAATTTATCTCCATAACGCGTTAATGTGCCTTGCTGGGAGTTTGGCCTCTCGTTTAGATTAACAAGGTGAACCTACTTGCCGAGGAGGAAGCAGATCCATCAAACGGTTATCGAGCTAGGTAATATTTATATGATGAAAAAGTTGTCCAGAAAATTTATGAAGTTTGAACGGTCACAGCGCTCAAACGCGTTAATGTGCCTTCCTGGGGGTTTGTCCTCTCGTTTAGCTTAACAAGATGAACCAACTTGCCCAGAGCGAAGCAGATTCACCAAACGGTTCGCGAGAAAATTTATCTCCATAACGCGTTAATGTGCCTTGCTGGGAGTTTGGCCTCTCGTTTAGATTAACAAGGTGAACCTACTTGCCGAGGAGGAAGCAGATCCATCAAACGGTTATCGAGCTAGGTAATATTTATATGATGAAAAAGTTGTCCAGAAAATTTATGAAGTTTGAACGGTCACAGCGCTCAAACGCGTTAATGTGCCTTCCTGGGGGTTTGTCCTCTCGTTTAGCTTAACAAGATGAACCAACTTGCCCAGAGCGAAGCAGATTCACCAAACGGTTCGCGAGAAAATTTATCTCCATAACGCGTTAATGTGCCTTGCTGGGAGTTTGGCCTCTCGTTTAGATTAACAAGGTGAACCTACTTGCCGAGGAGGAAGCAGATCCATCAAACGGTTATCGAGCTAGGTAATATTTATATGATGAAAAAGTTGTCCAGAAAATTTATGAAGTTTGAACGGTCACAGCGCTCAAACGCGTTAATGTGCCTTCCTGGGGGTTTGTCCTCTCGTTTAGCTTAACAAGATGAACCAACTTGCCCAGAGCGAAGCAGATTCACCAAACGGTTCGCGAGAAAATTTATCTCCATAACGCGTTAATGTGCCTTGCTGGGAGTTTGGCCTCTCGTTTAGATTAACAAGGTGAACCTACTTGCCGAGGAGGAAGCAGATCCATCAAACGGTTATCGAGCTAGGTAATATTTATATGATGAAAAAGTTGTCCAGAAAATTTATGAAGTTTGAACGGTCACAGCGCTCAAACGCGTTAATGTGCCTTCCTGGGGGTTTGACCTCTCGTTTAGCTTAACAAGATGAACCAACTTGCCCAGAGCGAAGCAGATTCACCAAACGGTTCGCGAGAAAATTTATCTCCATAACGCGTTAATGTGCCTTGCTGGGAGTTTGGCCTCTCGTTTAGATTAACAAGGTGAACCTACTTGCCGAGGAGGAAGCAGATCCATCAAACGGTTATCGAGCTAGGTAATATTTATATGATGAAAAAGTTGTCCAGAAAATTTATGAAGTTTGAACGGTCACAGCGCTCAAACGCGTTAATGTGCCTTCCTGGGGGTTTGTCCTCTCGTTTAGCTTAACAAGATGAACCAACTTGCCCAGAGCGAAGCAGATTCACCAAACGGTTCGCGAGAAAATTTATCTCTATAACGCGTTAATGTGCCTTGCTGGGAGTTTGGCCTCTCGTTTAGATTAACAAGGTGAACCTACTTGCCGAGGAGGAAGCAGATCCATCAAACGGTTATCGAGCTAGGTAATATTTATATGATGAAAAAGTTGTCCAGAAAATTTATGAAGTTTGAACGGTCACAGCGCTCAAACGCGGTAATGTGCCTTCCTGGGGGTTTGTCCTCTCGTTTAGCTTAACAAGATGAACCAACTTGCCCAGAGCGAAGCAGATTCACCAAACGGTTCGCGAGAAAATTTATCTCTATAACGCGTTAATGTGCCTTGCTGGGAGTTTGGCCTCTCGTTTAGATTAACAAGGTGAACCTACTTGCCGAGGAGGAAGCAGATCCATCAAACGGTTATCGAGCTAGGTAATATTTATATGATGAAAAAGTTGTCCAGAAAATTTATGAAGTTTGAACGGTCACAGCGCTCAAACGCGTTAATGTGCCTTCCTGGGGGTTTGTCCTCTCGTTTAGCTTAACAAGATGAACCAACTTGCCCAGAGCGAAGCAGATTCACCAAACGGTTCGCGAGAAAATTTATCTCTATAACGCGTTAATGTGCCTTGCTGGGAGTTTGGCCTCTCGTTTAGATTAACAAGGTGAACCTACTTGCCGAGGAGGAAGCAGATCCATCAAACGGTTATCGAGCTAGGTAATATTTATATGATGAAAAAGTTGTCCAGAAAATTTATGAAGTTTGAACGGTCACAGCGCTCAAACGCGTTAATGTGCCTTCCTGGGGGTTTGTCCTCTCGTTTAGCTTAACAAGATGAACCAACTTGCCCAGAGCGAAGCAGATTCACCAAACGGTTCGCGAGAAAATTTATCTCTATAACGCGTTAATGTGCCTTGCTGGGAGTTTGGCCTCTCGTTTAGATTAACAAGGTGAACCTACTTGCCGAGGAGGAAGCAGATCCATCAAACGGTTATCGAGCTAGGTAATATTTATATGATGAAAAAGTTGTCCAGAAAATTTATGAAGTTTGAACGGTCACAGCGCTCAAACGCGTTAATGTGCCTTCCTGGGGTTTGTCCCTCTCGTTTAGCTTAACAAGATGAACCAACTTGCCCAGAGCGAAGCAGATTCACCAAACGGTTCGCGAGAAAATTTATCTCCATAACGCGTTAATGTGCCTTGCTGGGAGTTTGGCCTCTCGTTTAGATTAACAAGGTGAACCTATTAACAAATTAAGCCTTCCTGGGGGTTTGACCTCTCGTTTAGATGAGCGAAGCAGATTCACCAAACGGTTCTTTATCTCCATAACGTTAATGTGATTGCTGGGAGTTTGGCCTCTCGTTTAGATTAACAAGAACCTACTTGCCGAGGAGGAAGCAGATCCATCAAACGGTTATCGAGCTAGGTAATATTTATATGATGAAAAAGTTGTCCAGAAAATTTATGAAGTTTGAACGGTCACAGCGCTCAAACGCGTTAATGTGCCTTCCTGGGGGTTTGTCCTCTCGTTTAGCTTAACAAGATGAACCAACTTGCCCAGAGCGAAGCAGATTCACCAAACGGTTCGCGAGAAAATTTATCTCCATAACGCGTTAATGTGCCTTGCTGGGAGTTTGGCCTCTCGTTTAGATTAACAAGGTGAACCTACTTGCCGAGGAGGAAGCAGATCCATCAAACGGTTATCGAGCTAGGTAATATTTATATGATGAAAAAGTTGTCCAGAAAATTTATGAAGTTTGAACGGTCACAGCGCTCAAACGCGTTAATGTCCTTCCTGGGGGTTTGAAAATTTTTAGCTTAACAAGATGAACCAACTTGCCCAGAGCGAAGCAGATTCACCAAACGGTTCGCTCAAACGCGGTAATGTGCCTTCCTTGAACCAACTTGCCCAGGGTTTGATTTATCTCGTTTAGATTAACAAGGTGAAACTTGCCGAGGATGCAATCCATCAAACGGTTATCGAGCTAGGTAATATTTATATGATGAAAAAGTTGTCCAGAGCGAAGCAGATTCACCAAACGGTTCGAACGGTTATCAGCGCTCATAACGCGTTAATGTGCCTTGCTGGGAGTTTGGCCTCTCGTTTAGATTAACAAGGTGAACCTACTTGCCGAGGAGGAAGCAGATCCATCAAACGGTTATCGAGCTAGGTAATATTTATATGATGAAAAAGTTGTCCAGAAAATTTATGAAGTTTGAACGGTCACAGCGCTCAAACGCGTTAATGTGCCTTCCTGGGGTTTGACCTCTCGTTTAGATTAACAAGATGAACCAAACGCCCAGAGCGAAGCAGATTCACCAAACGGTTCGCGAGAAAATTTATCTCTATAACGCGTTAATGTGCCTTGCTGGGAGTTTGGCCTCTCGTTTAGATTAACAAACCTTAACAAGGTGAACCTACTTGCCGAGGAGGAAGCAGATCCATCAAACGGTTATCGAGCTAGGTAATATTTATATGATGAAAAAGTTGTCCAGAAAATTTATGAAGTTTGAACGGTCACAGCGCTCAAACGCGTTAATGTGCCTTCCTGGGGGTTTGTCCTCTCGTTTAGCTTAACAAGATGAACCAACTTGCCCAGAGCGAAGCAGATTCACCAAACGGTTCGCGAGAAAATTTATCTCCATAACGCGTTAATGTGCCTTGCTGGGAGTTTGGCCTCTCGTTTAGATTAACAAGGTGAACCTACTTGCCGAGGAGGAAGCAGATCCATCAAACGGTTATCGAGCTAGGTAATATTTATATGATGAAAAAGTTGTCCAGAAAATTTATGAAGTTTGAACGGTCACAGCGCTCAAACGCGTTAATGTGCCTTCCTGGGGGTTTGACCTCTCGTTTAGCTTAACAAGATGAACCAACTTGCCCAGAGCGAAGCAGATTCACCAAACGGTTCGCGAGAAAATTTATCTCCATAACGCGTTAATGTGCCTTGCTGGGAGTTTGGCCTCTCGTTTAGATTAACAAGGTGAACCTACTTGCCGAGGAGGAAGCAGATCCATCAAACGGTTATCGAGCTAGGTAATATTTATATGATGAAAAAGTTGTCCAGAAAATTTATGAAGTTTGAACGGTCACAGCGCTCAAACGCGTTAATGTGCCTTCCTGGGGGTTTGACCTCTCGTTTAGCTTAACAAGATGAACCAACTTGCCCAGAGCGAAGCAGATTCACCAAACGGTTCGCGAGAAAATTTATCTCCATAACGCGTTAATGTGCCTTGCTGGGAGTTTGGCCTCTCGTTTAGATTAACAAGGTGAACCTACTTGCCGAGGAGGAAGCAGATCCATCAAACGGTTATCGAGCTAGGTAATATTTATATGATGAAAAAGTTGTCCAGAAAATTTATGAAGTTTGAACGGTCACAGCGCTCAAACGCGTTAATGTGCCTTCCTGGAGGGGTTTGTCCTCTCGTTTAGATTAACAAGATGAACCAACTTGCCCAGAGCGAAGCAGATTCACCAAACGGTTCGCGAGAAAATTTATCTCCATAACGCGTTAATGTGCCTTGCTGGGAGTTTGGCCTCTCGTTTAGATTAACAAGGTGAACCTACTTGCCGAGGAGGAAGCAGATCCATCAAACGGTTATCGAGCTAGGTAATATTTATATGATGAAAAAGTTGTCCAGAAAATTTATGAAGTTTGAACGGTCACAGCGCTCAAACGCGTTAATGTGCCTTCCTGGGGGTTTGTCCTCTCGTTTAGATTAACAAGATGAACCAACTTGCCCAGAGCGAAGCAGATTCACCAAACGGTTCGCGAGAAAATTTATCTCTATAACGCGTTAATGTGCCTTGCTGGGAGTTTGGCCTCTCGTTTAGATTAACAAGGTGAACCTACTTGCCGAGGAGGAAGCAGATCCATCAAACGGTTATCGAGCTAGGTAATATTTATATGATGAAAAAGTTGTCCAGAAAATTTATGAAGTTTGAACGGTCACAGCGCTCAAACGCGTTAATGTGCCTTCCTGGGGGTTTGTCCTCTCGTTTAGATTAACAAGATGAACCAACTTGCCCAGAGCGAAGCAGATTCACCAAACGGTTCGCGAGAAAATTTATCTCTATAACGCGTTAATGTGCCTTGCTGGGAGTTTGGCCTCTCGTTTAGATTAACAAGGTGAACCTACTTGCCGAGGAGGAAGCAGATCCATCAAACGGTTATCGAGCTAGGTAATATTTATATGATGAAAAAGTTGTCCAGAAAATTTATGAAGTTTGAACGGTCACAGCGCTCAAACGCGTTAATGTGCCTTCCTGGGGGTTTGTCCTCTCGTTTAGCTTAACAAGATGAACCAACTTGCCCAGAGCGAAGCAGATTCACCAAACGGTTCGCGAGAAAATTTATCTCCATAACGCGTTAATGTGCCTTGCTGGGAGTTTGGCCTCTCGTTTAGATTAACAAGGTGAACCTACTTGCCGAGGAGGAAGCAGATCCATCAAACGGTTATCGAGCTAGGTAATATTTATATGATGAAAAAGTTGTCCAGAAAATTTATGAAGTTTGAACGGTCACAGCGCTCAAACGCGTTAATGTGCCTTCCTGGGGGTTTGTCCTCTCGTTTAGATTAACAAGATGAACCAACTTGCCCAGAGCGAAGCAGATTCACCAAACGGTTCGCGAGAAAATTTATCTCCATAACGCGTTAATGTGCCTTGCTGGGAGTTTGGCCTCTCGTTTAGATTAACAAGGTGAACCTACTTGCCGAGGAGGAAGCAGATCCATCAAACGGTTATCGAGCTAGGTAATATTTATATGATGAAAAAGTTGTCCAGAAAATTTATGAAGTTTGAACGGTCACAGCGCTCAAACGCGTTAATGTGCCTTCCTGGGGGTTTGTCCTCTCGTTTAGATTAACAAGATGAACCAACTTGCCCAGAGCGAAGCAGATTCACCAAACGGTTCGCGAGAAAATTTATCTCTATAACGCGTTAATGTGCCTTGCTGGGAGTTTGGCCTCTCGTTTAGATTAACAAGGTGAACCTACTTGCCGAGGAGGAAGCAGATCCATCAAACGGTTATCGAGCTAGGTAATATTTATATGATGAAAAAGTTGTCCAGAAAATTTATGAAGTTTGAACGGTCACAGCGCTCAAACGCGTTAATGTGCCTTCCTGGGGGTTTGTCCTCTCGTTTAGATTAACAAGATGAACCAACTTGCCCAGAGCGAAGCAGATTCACCAAACGGTTCGCGAGAAAATTTATCTCTATAACGCGTTAATGTGCCTTGCTGGGAGTTTGGCCTCTCGTTTAGATTAACAAGGTGAACCTACTTGCCGAGGAGGAAGCAGATCCATCAAACGGTTATCGAGCTAGGTAATATTTATATGATGAAAAAGTTGTCCAGAAAATTTATGAAGTTTGAACGGTCACAGCGCTCAAACGCGTTAATGTGCCTTCTCCTGGGGGTTTGTCCTCTCGTTTAGCTTAACAAGATGAACCAACTTGCCCAGAGCGAAGCAGATTCACCAAACGGTTCGCGAGAAAATTTATCTCCATAACGCGTTAATGTGCCTTGCTGGGAGTTTGGCCTCTCGTTTAGATTAACAAGGTGAACCTACTTGCCGAGGAGGAAGCAGATCCATCAAACGGTTATCGAGCTAGGTAATATTTATATGATGAAAAAGTTGTCCAGAAAATTTATGAAGTTTGAACGGTCACAGCGCTCAAACGCGTTAATGTGCCTTCCTGGGGGTTTGTCCTCTCGTTTAGATTAACAAGATGAACCAACTTGCCCAGAGCGAAGCAGATTCACCAAACGGTTCGCGAGAAAATTTATCTCTATAACGCGTTAATGTGCCTTGCTGGGAGTTTGGCCTCTCGTTTAGATTAACAAGGTGAACCTACTTGCCGAGGAGGAAGCAGATCCATCAAACTATCGAGCTAGAATATTTATATGATGAAGAAAATTTATGAAGTTTGAACATCCTCACCATCAAACGGTTATCGAGCTAGTGTAATTTTATATTATATGATGAAAAAGTTGTCCAGAAAATTTATGAAGTTTGAACGGTCACAGCGCTCAAACGCGTTAATGTGCCTTCCTGGGGGTTTGACCTCTCGTTTAGCTTAACAAGATGAACCAACTTGCCCAGAGCGAAGCAGATTCACCAAACGGTTCGCGAGAAAATTTATCTCCATAACGCGTTAATGTGCCTTGCTGGGAGTTTGGCCTCTCGTTTAGATTAACAAGGTGAACCTACTTGCCGAGGAGGAAGCAGATCCATCAAACGGTTATCGAGCTAGGTAATATTTATATGATGAAAAAAAGTTGTCCAGAAAATTTATGAAGTTTGAACGGTCACAGCGCTCAAACGCGTTAATGTGCCTTCCTGGGGTTTGTCCTCTCGTTTAGATTAACAAGATGAACCAACTTGCCCAGAGCGAAGCAGATTCACCAAACGGTTCGCGAGAAAATTTATCTCTATAACGCGTTAATGTGCCTTGCTGGGAGTTTGGCCTCTCGTTTAGATTAACAAGGTGAACCTACTTGCCGAGGAGGAAGCAGATCCATCAAACGGTTATCGAGCTAGGTAATATTTATATTGCAGAATTTCCATCAAATGAGTTTGGCCTCTCGTTTAGATTAACAAGGTGAACCTACTTGCCGATTATCAAACGGTTATCGAGCTAGGTAATATTTATATGATGAAAAAGTTGTCCAGAAAATTTATGAAGTTTGAACGGTCACAGCGCTCAAACGCGTTAATGTGCCTTCCTGGGGGTTTGTCCTCTCGTTTAGATTAACAAGATGAACCAACTTGCCCATCAAAGCGAAGCAGATTCACCAAACGGTTCGCGAGAAAATTTATCTCTATAACGCGTTAATGTGCCTTGCTGGGAGTTTGGCCTCTCGTTTAGATTAACAAGGTGAACCTACTTGCCGAGAGGAAGCAGATCCATCAAACGGTTATCGAGCTAGGTAATATTTATATGATGAAAAAGTTGTCCAGAAAATTTATGAAGTTTGAACGGTCACAGCGCTCAAACGCGGTAATGTGCCTTCCTGGGGTTTGTCCTCTCGTTTAGATTAACAAGATGAACCAACTTGCCCAGAGCGAAGCAGATTCACGTTCAAACGGATATGATGAAAAAGTTGTCCAGAAAATTTATGAAGTTTGAACGGTCACAGCTTTGTCCTCTCGTTTAGATTAACGGTTCGCGAAGCAGAAAAACGGTTTATTTATCTCTATAACGCGTTAATGTGCCTTGCTGGGAGTTTGGCCTCTCGTTTAGATTAACAAGGTGAACCTACTTGCCGAGGAGGAAGCAGATCCATCAAACGGTTATCGAGCTAGGTAATATTTATATGATGAAAAAGTTGTCCAGAAAATTTATGAAGTTTGAACGGTCACAGCGCTCAAACGCGTTAATGTGCCTTCCTGGGGGTTTGACCTCTCGTTTAGCTTAACAAGATGAACCAACTTGCCCAGAGCGAAGCAGATTCACCAAACGGTTCGCGAGAAAATTTATCTCCATAACGCGTTAATGTGCCTTGCTGGGAGTTTGGCCTCTCGTTTAGATTAACAAGGTGAACCTACTTGCCGAGGAGGAAGCAGATCCATCAAACGGTTATCGAGCTAGGTAATATTTATATGATGAAAAAGTTGTCCAGAAAATTTATGAAGTTTGAACGGTCACAGCGCTCAAACGCGTTAATGTGCCTTCCTGGGGGTTTGTCCTCTCGTTTAGATTAACAAGATGAACCAACTTGCCCAGAGCGAAGCAGATTCACCAAACGGTTCGCGAGAAAATTTATCTCCATAACGCGTTAATGTGCCTTGCTGGGAGTTTGGCCTCTCGTTTAGATTAACAAGGTGAACCTACTTGCCGAGGAGGAAGCAGATCCATCAAACGGTTATCGAGCTAGGTAATATTTATATGATGAAAAAGTTGTCCAGAAAATTTATGAAGTTTGAACGGTCACAGCGCTCAAACGCGTTAATGTGCCTTCCTGGGGGTTTGACCTCTCGTTTAGATTAACAAGATGAACCAACTTGCCCAGAGCGAAGCAGATTCACCAAACGGTTCGCGAGAAAATTTATCTCCATAACGCGTTAATGTGCCTTGCTGGGAGTTTGGCCTCTCGTTTAGATTAACAAGGTGAACCTACTTGCCGAGGAGGAAGCAGATCCATCAAACGGTTATCGAGCTAGGTAATATTTATATGATGAAAAAGTTGTCCAGAAAATTTATGAAGTTTGAACGGTCACAGCGCTCAAACGCGGTAATGTGCCTTCCTGGGGGTTTGTCCTCTCGTTTAGCTTAACAAGATGAACCAACTTGCCCAGAGCGAAGCAGATTCACCAAACGGTTCGCGAGAAAATTTATCTCCATAACGCGTTAATGTGCCTTGCTGGGAGTTTGGCCTCTCGTTTAGATTAACAAGGTGAACCTACTTGCCGAGGAGGAAGCAGATCCATCAAACGGTTATCGAGCTAGGTAATATTTATATGATGAAAAAGTTGTCCAGAAAATTTATGAAGTTTGAACGGTC
The DNA here is from genome assembly GCA_023690525.1 of Holotrichia oblita. Lineage (NCBI taxonomy): Eukaryota > Metazoa > Arthropoda > Insecta > Coleoptera > Scarabaeidae > Holotrichia > Holotrichia oblita. Next base: position 15,616 of record JALQSN010000439.1, on the reverse strand, counting down.
ACAGCGCTCAAACGCGTTAATGTGCCTTCCTGGGGGTTTGTCCTCTCGTTTAGATTAACAAGATGAACCAACTTGCCCAGAGCGAAGCAGATTCACCAAACGGTTCGCGAGAAAATTTATCTCTATAACGCGTTAATGTGCCTTGCTGGGAGTTTGGCCTCTCGTTTAGATTAACAAGGTGAACCTACTTGCCGAGGAGGAAGCAGATCCATCAAACGGTTATCGAGCTAGGTAATATTTATATGATGAAAAAGTTGTCCAGAAAATTTATGAAGTTTGAACGGTCACAGCGCTCAAACGCGGTAATGTGCCTTCCTGGGGGTTTGTCCTCTCGTTTAGATTAACAAGATGAACCAACTTGCCCAGAGCGAAGCAGATTCACCAAACGGTTCGCGAGAAAATTTATCTCTATAACGCGTTAATGTGCCTTGCTGGGAGTTTGGCCTCTCGTTTAGATTAACAAGGTGAACCTACTTGCCGAGGAGGAAGCAGATCCATCAAACGGTTATCGAGCTAGGTAATATTTATATGATGAAAAAGTTGTCCAGAAAATTTATGAAGTTTGAACGGTCACAGCGCTCAAACGCGTTAATGTGCCTTCCTGGGGGTTTGTCCTCTCGTTTAGATTAACAAGATGAACCAACTTGCCCAGAGCGAAGCAGATTCACCAAACGGTTCGCGAGAAAATTTATCTCCATAACGCGTTAATGTGCCTTGCTGGGAGTTTGGCCTCTCGTTTAGATTAACAAGGTGAACCTACTTGCCGAGGAGGAAGCAGATCCATCAAACGGTTATCGAGCTAGGTAATATTTATATGATGAAAAAGTTGTCCAGAAAATTTATGAAGTTTGAACGGTCACAGCGCTCAAACGCGTTAATGTGCCTTCCTGGGGGTTTGTCCTCTCGTTTAGATTAACAAGATGAACCAACTTGCCCAGAGCGAAGCAGATTCACCAAACGGTTCGCGAGAAAATTTATCTCTATAACGCGTTAATGTGCCTTGCTGGGAGTTTGGCCTCTCGTTTAGATTAACAAGGTGAACCTACTTGCCGAGGAGGAAGCAGATCCATCAAACGGTTATCGAGCTAGGTAATATTTATATGATGAAAAAGTTGTCCAGAAAATTTATGAAGTTTGAACGGTCACAGCGCTCAAACGCGGTAATGTGCCTTCCTGGGGGTTTGTCCTCTCGTTTAGATTAACAAGATGAACCAACTTGCCCAGAGCGAAGCAGATTCACCAAACGGTTCGCGAGAAAATTTATCTCCATAACGCGTTAATGTGCCTTGCTGGGAGTTTGGCCTCTCGTTTAGATTAACAAGGTGAACCTACTTGCCGAGGAGGAAGCAGATCCATCAAACGGTTATCGAGCTAGGTAATATTTATATGATGAAAAAGTTGTCCAGAAAATTTATGAAGTTTGAACGGTCACAGCGCTCAAACGCGTTAATGTGCCTTCCTGGGGGTTTGTCCTCTCGTTTAGATTAACAAGATGAACCAACTTGCCCAGAGCGAAGCAGATTCACCAAACGGTTCGCGAGAAAATTTATCTCCATAACGCGTTAATGTGCCTTGCTGGGAGTTTGGCCTCTCGTTTAGATTAACAAGGTGAACCTACTTGCCGAGGAGGAAGCAGATCCATCAAACGGTTATCGAGCTAGGTAATATTTATATGATGAAAAAGTTGTCCAGAAAATTTATGAAGTTTGAACGGTCACAGCGCTCAAACGCGTTAATGTGCCTTCCTGGGGGTTTGTCCTCTCGTTTAGATTAACAAGATGAACCAACTTGCCCAGAGCGAAGCAGATTCACCAAACGGTTCGCGAGAAAATTTATCTCTATAACGCGTTAATGTGCCTTGCTGGGAGTTTGGCCTCTCGTTTAGATTAACAAGGTGAACCTACTTGCCGAGGAGGAAGCAGATCCATCAAACGGTTATCGAGCTAGGTAATATTTATATGATGAAAAAGTTGTCCAGAAAATTTATGAAGTTTGAACGGTCACAGCGCTCAAACGCGTTAATGTGCCTTCCTGGGGGTTTGTCCTCTCGTTTAGATTAACAAGATGAACCAACTTGCCCAGAGCGAAGCAGATTCACCAAACGGTTCGCGAGAAAATTTATCTCCATAACGCGTTAATGTGCCTTGCTGGGAGTTTGGCCTCTCGTTTAGATTAACAAGGTGAACCTACTTGCCGAGGAGGAAGCAGATCCATCAAACGGTTATCGAGCTAGGTAATATTTATATGATGAAAAAGTTGTCCAGAAAATTTATGAAGTTTGAACGGTCACAGCGCTCAAACGCGTTAATGTGCCTTCCTGGGGGTTTGACCTCTCGTTTAGATTAACAAGATGAACCAACTTGCCCAGAGCGAAGCAGATTCACCAAACGGTTCGCGAGAAAATTTATCTCTATAACGCGTTAATGTGCCTTGCTGGGAGTTTGGCCTCTCGTTTAGATTAACAAGGTGAACCTACTTGCCGAGGAGGAAGCAGATCCATCAAACGGTTATCGAGCTAGGTAATATTTATATGATGAAAAAGTTGTCCAGAAAATTTATGAAGTTTGAACGGTCACAGCGCTCAAACGCGTTAATGTGCCTTCCTGGGGGTTTGTCCTCTCGTTTAGATTAACAAGATGAACCAACTTGCCCAGAGCGAAGCAGATTCACCAAACGGTTCGCGAGAAAATTTATCTCTATAACGCGTTAATGTGCCTTGCTGGGAGTTTGGCCTCTCGTTTAGATTAACAAGGTGAACCTACTTGCCGAGGAGGAAGCAGATCCATCAAACGGTTATCGAGCTAGGTAATATTTATATGATGAAAAAGTTGTCCAGAAAATTTATGAAGTTTGAACGGTCACAGCGCTCAAACGCGGTAATGTGCCTTCCTGGGGGTTTGTCCTCTCGTTTAGCTTAACAAGATGAACCAACTTGCCCAGAGCGAAGCAGATTCACCAAACGGTTCGCGAGAAAATTTATCTCCATAACGCGTTAATGTGCCTTGCTGGGAGTTTGGCCTCTCGTTTAGATTAACAAGGTGAACCTACTTGCCGAGGAGGAAGCAGATCCATCAAACGGTTATCGAGCTAGGTAATATTTATATGATGAAAAAGTTGTCCAGAAAATTTATGAAGTTTGAACGGTCACAGCGCTCAAACGCGTTAATGTGCCTTCCTGGGGGTTTGTCCTCTCGTTTAGATTAACAAGATGAACCAACTTGCCCAGAGCGAAGCAGATTCACCAAACGGTTCGCGAGAAAATTTATCTCTATAACGCGTTAATGTGCCTTGCTGGGAGTTTGGCCTCTCGTTTAGATTAACAAGGTGAACCTACTTGCCGAGGAGGAAGCAGATCCATCAAACGGTTATCGAGCTAGGTAATATTTATATGATGAAAAAGTTGTCCAGAAAATTTATGAAGTTTGAACGGTCACAGCGCTCAAACGCGTTAATGTGCCTTCCTGGGGGTTTGTCCTCTCGTTTAGATTAACAAGATGAACCAACTTGCCCAGAGCGAAGCAGATTCACCAAACGGTTCGCGAGAAAATTTATCTCCATAACGCGTTAATGTGCCTTGCTGGGAGTTTGGCCTCTCGTTTAGATTAACAAGGTGAACCTACTTGCCGAGGAGGAAGCAGATCCATCAAACGGTTATCGAGCTAGGTAATATTTATATGATGAAAAAGTTGTCCAGAAAATTTATGAAGTTTGAACGGTCACAGCGCTCAAACGCGGTAATGTGCCTTCCTGGGGGTTTGTCCTCTCGTTTAGATTAACAAGATGAACCAACTTGCCCAGAGCGAAGCAGATTCACCAAACGGTTCGCGAGAAAATTTATCTCTATAACGCGTTAATGTGCCTTGCTGGGAGTTTGGCCTCTCGTTTAGATTAACAAGGTGAACCTACTTGCCGAGGAGGAAGCAGATCCATCAAACGGTTATCGAGCTAGGTAATATTTATATGATGAAAAAGTTGTCCAGAAAATTTATGAAGTTTGAACGGTCACAGCGCTCAAACGCGTTAATGTGCCTTCCTGGGGGTTTGTCCCTCGTTTAGCTTAACAAGATGAACCAACTTGCCCAGAGCGAAGCAGATTCACCAAACGGTTCGCGAGAAAATTTATCTCCATAACGCGTTAATGTGCCTTGCTGGGAGTTTGGCCTCTCGTTTAGATTAACAAGGTGAACCTACTTGCCGAGGAGGAAGCAGATCCATCAAACGGTTATCGAGCTAGGTAATATTTATATGATGAAAAAGTTGTCCAGAAAATTTATGAAGTTTGAACGGTCACAGCGCTCAAACGCGGTAATGTGCCTTCCTGGGGGTTTGTCCTCTCGTTTAGATTAACAAGATGAACCAACTTGCCCAGAGCGAAGCAGATTCACCAAACGGTTCGCGAGAAAATTTATCTCCATAACGCGTTAATGTGCCTTGCTGGGAGTTTGGCCTCTCGTTTAGATTAACAAGGTGAACCTACTTGCCGAGGAGGAAGCAGATCCATCAAACGGTTATCGAGCTAGGTAATATTTATATGATGAAAAAGTTGTCCAGAAAATTTATGAAGTTTGAACGGTCACAGCGCTCAAACGCGTTAATGTGCCTTCCTGGGGGTTTGTCCTCTCGTTTAGATTAACAAGATGAACCAACTTGCCCAGAGCGAAGCAGATTCACCAAACGGTTCGCGAGAAAATTTATCTCCATAACGCGTTAATGTGCCTTGCTGGGAGTTTGGCCTCTCGTTTAGATTAACAAGGTGAACCTACTTGCCGAGGAGGAAGCAGATCCATCAAACGGTTATCGAGCTAGGTAATATTTATATGATGAAAAAGTTGTCCAGAAAATTTATGAAGTTTGAACGGTCACAGCGCTCAAACGCGTTAATGTGCCTTCCTGGGGGTTTGTCCTCTCGTTTAGATTAACAAGATGAACCAACTTGCCCAGAGCGAAGCAGATTCACCAAACGGTTCGCGAGAAAATTTATCTCCATAACGCGTTAATGTGCCTTGCTGGGAGTTTGGCCTCTCGTTTAGATTAACAAGGTGAACCTACTTGCCGAGGAGGAAGCAGATCCATCAAACGGTTATCGAGCTAGGTAATATTTATATGATGAAAAAGTTGTCCAGAAAATTTATGAAGTTTGAACGGTCACAGCGCTCAAACGCGGTTAATGTGCCTTCCTGGGGGTTTGACCTCTCGTTTAGATTAACAAGATGAACCAACTTGCCCAGAGCGAAGCAGATTCACCAAACGGTTCGCGAGAAAATTTATCTCCATAACGCGTTAATGTGCCTTGCTGGGAGTTTGGCCTCTCGTTTAGATTAACAAGGTGAACCTACTTGCCGAGGAGGAAGCAGATCCATCAAACGGTTATCGAGCTAGGTAATATTTATATGATGAAAAAGTTGTCCAGAAAATTTATGAAGTTTGAACGGTCACAGCGCTCAAACGCGTTAATGTGCCTTCCTGGGGGTTTGTCCTCTCGTTTAGCTTAACAAGATGAACCAACTTGCCCAGAGCGAAGCAGATTCACCAAACGGTTCGCGAGAAAATTTATCTCTATAACGCGTTAATGTGCCTTGCTGGGAGTTTGGCCTCTCGTTTAGATTAACAAGGTGAACCTACTTGCCGAGGAGGAAGCAGATCCATCAAACGGTTATCGAGCTAGGTAATATTTATATGATGAAAAAGTTGTCCAGAAAATTTATGAAGTTTGAACGGTCACAGCGCTCAAACGCGTTAATGTGCCTTCCTGGGGGTTTGTCCTCTCGTTTAGATTAACAAGATGAACCAACTTGCCCAGAGCGAAGCAGATTCACCAAACGGTTCGCGAGAAAATTTATCTCCATAACGCGTTAATGTGCCTTGCTGGGAGTTTGGCCTCTCGTTTAGATTAACAAGGTGAACCTACTTGCCGAGGAGGAAGCAGATCCATCAAACGGTTATCGAGCTAGGTAATATTTATATGATGAAAAAGTTGTCCAGAAAATTTATGAAGTTTGAACGGTCACAGCGCTCAAACGCGTTAATGTGCCTTCCTGGGGGTTTGTCCTCTCGTTTAGATTAACAAGATGAACCAACTTGCCCAGAGCGAAGCAGATTCACCAAACGGTTCGCGAGAAAATTTATCTCCATAACGCGTTAATGTGCCTTGCTGGGAGTTTGGCCTCTCGTTTAGATTAACAAGGTGAACCTACTTGCCGAGGAGGAAGCAGATCCATCAAACGGTTATCGAGCTAGGTAATATTTATATGATGAAAAAGTTGTCCAGAAAATTTATGAACGTTTGAACGGTCACAGCGCTCAAACGCGGTAATGTGCCTTCCTGGGGGTTTGTCCTCTCGTTTAGATTAACAAGATGAACCAACTTGCCCAGAGCGAAGCAGATTCACCAAACGGTTCGCGAGAAAATTTATCTCTATAACGCGTTAATGTGCCTTGCTGGGAGTTTGGCCTCTCGTTTAGATTAACAAGGTGAACCTACTTGCCGAGGAGGAAGCAGATCCATCAAACGGTTATCGAGCTAGGTAATATTTATATGATGAAAAAGTTGTCCAGAAAATTTATGAAGTTTGAACGGTCACAGCGCTCAAACGCGGTAATGTGCCTTCCTGGGGGTTTGTCCTCTCGTTTAGATTAACAAGATGAACCAACTTGCCCAGAGCGAAGCAGATTCACCAAACGGTTCGCGAGAAAATTTATCTCCATAACGCGTTAATGTGCCTTGCTGGGAGTTTGGCCTCTCGTTTAGATTAACAAGGTGAACCTACTTGCCGAGGAGGAAGCAGATCCATCAAACGGTTATCGAGCTAGGTAATATTTATATGATGAAAAAGTTGTCCAGAAAATTTATGAAGTTTGAACGGTCACAGCGCTCAAACGCGTTAATGTGCCTTCCTGGGGGTTTGTCCTCTCGTTTAGATTAACAAGATGAACCAACTTGCCCAGAGCGAAGCAGATTCACCAAACGGTTCGCGAGAAAATTTATCTCCATAACGCGTTAATGTGCCTTGCTGGGAGTTTGGCCTCTCGTTTAGATTAACAAGGTGAACCTACTTGCCGAGGAGGAAGCAGATCCATCAAACGGTTATCGAGCTAGGTAATATTTATATGATGAAAAAGTTGTCCAGAAAATTTATGAACGTTTGAACGGTCACAGCGCTCAAACGCGGTAATGTGCCTTCCTGGGGGTTTGTCCTCTCGTTTAGATTAACAAGATGAACCAACTTGCCCAGAGCGAAGCAGATTCACCAAACGGTTCGCGAGAAAATTTATCTCTATAACGCGTTAATGTGCCTTGCTGGGAGTTTGGCCTCTCGTTTAGATTAACAAGGTGAACCTACTTGCCGAGGAGGAAGCAGATCCATCAAACGGTTATCGAGCTAGGTAATATTTATATGATGAAAAAGTTGTCCAGAAAATTTATGAAGTTTGAACGGTCACAGCGCTCAAACGCGTTAATGTGCCTTCCTGGGGGTTTGTCCTCTCGTTTAGATTAACAAGATGAACCAACTTGCCCAGAGCGAAGCAGATTCACCAAACGGTTCGCGAGAAAATTTATCTCCATAACGCGTTAATGTGCCTTGCTGGGAGTTTGGCCTCTCGTTTAGATTAACAAGGTGAACCTACTTGCCGAGGAGGAAGCAGATCCATCAAACGGTTATCGAGCTAGGTAATATTTATATGATGAAAAAGTTGTCCAGAAAATTTATGAAGTTTGAACGGTCACAGCGCTCAAACGCGTTAATGTGCCTTCCTGGGGGTTTGTCCTCTCGTTTAGATTAACAAGATGAACCAACTTGCCCAGAGCGAAGCAGATTCACCAAACGGTTCGCGAGAAAATTTATCTCCATAACGCGTTAATGTGCCTTGCTGGGAGTTTGGCCTCTCGTTTAGATTAACAAGGTGAACCTACTTGCCGAGGAGGAAGCAGATCCATCAAACGGTTATCGAGCTAGGTAATATTTATATGATGAAAAAGTTGTCCAGAAAATTTATGAAGTTTGAACGGTCACAGCGCTCAAACGCGGTAATGTGCCTTCCTGGGGGTTTGTCCTCTCGTTTAGATTAACAAGATGAACCAACTTGCCCAGAGCGAAGCAGATTCACCAAACGGTTCGCGAGAAAATTTATCTCTATAACGCGTTAATGTGCCTTGCTGGGAGTTTGGCCTCTCGTTTAGATTAACAAGGTGAACCTACTTGCCGAGGAGGAAGCAGATCCATCAAACGGTTATCGAGCTAGGTAATATTTATATGATGAAAAAGTTGTCCAGAAAATTTATGAACGTTTGAACGGTCACAGCGCTCAAACGCGGTAATGTGCCTTCCTGGGGGTTTGTCCTCTCGTTTAGATTAACAAGATGAACCAACTTGCCCAGAGCGAAGCAGATTCACCAAACGGTTCGCGAGAAAATTTATCTCTATAACGCGTTAATGTGCCTTGCTGGGAGTTTGGCCTCTCGTTTAGATTAACAAGGTGAACCTACTTGCCGAGGAGGAAGCAGATCCATCAAACGGTTATCGAGCTAGGTAATATTTATATGATGAAAAAGTTGTCCAGAAAATTTATGAAGTTTGAACGGTCACAGCGCTCAAACGCGTTAATGTGCCTTCCTGGGGGTTTGTCCTCTCGTTTAGATTAACAAGATGAACCAACTTGCCCAGAGCGAAGCAGATTCACCAAACGGTTCGCGAGAAAATTTATCTCCATAACGCGTTAATGTGCCTTGCTGGGAGTTTGGCCTCTCGTTTAGATTAACAAGGTGAACCTACTTGCCGAGGAGGAAGCAGATCCATCAAACGGTTATCGAGCTAGGTAATATTTATATGATGAAAAAGTTGTCCAGAAAATTTATGAACGTTTGAACGGTCACAGCGCTCAAACGCGTTAATGTGCCTTCCTGGGGGTTTGTCCTCTCGTTTAGATTAACAAGATGAACCAACTTGCCCAGAGCGAAGCAGATTCACCAAACGGTTCGCGAGAAAATTTATCTCTATAACGCGTTAATGTGCCTTGCTGGGAGTTTGGCCTCTCGTTTAGATTAACAAGGTGAACCTACTTGCCGAGGAGGAAGCAGATCCATCAAACGGTTATCGAGCTAGGTAATATTTATATGATGAAAAAGTTGTCCAGAAAATTTATGAAGTTTGAACGGTCACAGCGCTCAAACGCGTTAATGTGCCTTCCTGGGGGTTTGTCCTCTCGTTTAGCTTAACAAGATGAACCAACTTGCCCAGAGCGAAGCAGATTCACCAAACGGTTCGCGAGAAAATTTATCTCCATAACGCGTTAATGTGCCTTGCTGGGAGTTTGGCCTCTCGTTTAGATTAACAAGGTGAACCTACTTGCCGAGGAGGAAGCAGATCCATCAAACGGTTATCGAGCTAGGTAATATTTATATGATGAAAAAGTTGTCCAGAAAATTTATGAAGTTTGAACGGTCACAGCGCTCAAACGCGTTAATGTGCCTTCCTGGGGGTTTGTCCTCTCGTTTAGATTAACAAGATGAACCAACTTGCCCAGAGCGAAGCAGATTCACCAAACGGTTCGCGAGAAAATTTATCTCTATAACGCGTTAATGTGCCTTGCTGGGAGTTTGGCCTCTCGTTTAGATTAACAAGGTGAACCTACTTGCCGAGGAGGAAGCAGATCCATCAAACGGTTATCGAGCTAGGTAATATTTATATGATGAAAAAGTTGTCCAGAAAATTTATGAAGTTTGAACGGTCACAGCGCTCAAACGCGTTAATGTGCCTTCCTGGGGTTTGTCCTCTCGTTTAGATTAACAAGATGAACCAACTTGCCCAGAGCGAAGCAGATTCACCAAACGGTTCGCGAGAAAATTTATCTCTATAACGCGTTAATGTGCCTTGCTGGGAGTTTGGCCTCTCGTTTAGATTAACAAGGTGAACCTACTTGCCGAGGAGGAAGCAGATCCATCAAACGGTTATCGAGCTAGGTAATATTTATATGATGAAAAAGTTGTCCAGAAAATTTATGAAGTTTGAACGGTCACAGCGCTCAAACGCGTTAATGTGCCTTCCTGGGGGTTTGACCTCTCGTTTAGATTAACAAGATGAACCAACTTGCCCAGAGCGAAGCAGATTCACCAAACGGTTCGCGAGAAAATTTATCTCCATAACGCGTTAATGTGCCTTGCTGGGAGTTTGGCCTCTCGTTTAGATTAACAAGGTGAACCTACTTGCCGAGGAGGAAGCAGATCCATCAAACGGTTATCGAGCTAGGTAATATTTATATGATGAAAAAGTTGTCCAGAAAATTTATGAAGTTTGAACGGTCACAGCGCTCAAACGCGGTAATGTGCCTTCCTGGGGGTTTGTCCTCTCGTTTAGATTAACAAGATGAACCAACTTGCCCAGAGCGAAGCAGATTCACCAAACGGTTCGCGAGAAAATTTATCTCCATAACGCGTTAATGTGCCTTGCTGGGAGTTTGGCCTCTCGTTTAGATTAACAAGGTGAACCTACTTGCCGAGGAGGAAGCAGATCCATCAAACGGTTATCGAGCTAGGTAATATTTATATGATGAAAAAGTTGTCCAGAAAATTTATGAAGTTTGAACGGTCACAGCGCTCAAACGCGTTAATGTGCCTTCCTGGGGGTTTGACCTCTCGTTTAGATTAACAAGATGAACCAACTTGCCCAGAGCGAAGCAGATTCACCAAACGGTTCGCGAGAAAATTTATCTCCATAACGCGTTAATGTGCCTTGCTGGGAGTTTGGCCTCTCGTTTAGATTAACAAGGTGAACCTACTTGCCGAGGAGGAAGCAGATCCATCAAACGGTTATCGAGCTAGGTAATATTTATATGATGAAAAAGTTGTCCAGAAAATTTATGAAGTTTGAACGGTCACAGCGCTCAAACGCGTTAATGTGCCTTCCTGGGGGTTTGTCCTCTCGTTTAGATTAACAAGATGAACCAACTTGCCCAGAGCGAAGCAGATTCACCAAACGGTTCGCGAGAAAATTTATCTCTATAACGCGTTAATGTGCCTTGCTGGGAGTTTGGCCTCTCGTTTAGATTAACAAGGTGAACCTACTTGCCGAGGAGGAAGCAGATCCATCAAACGGTTATCGAGCTAGGTAATATTTATATGATGAAAAAGTTGTCCAGAAAATTTATGAAGTTTGAACGGTCACAGCGCTCAAACGCGTTAATGTGCCTTCCTGGGGGTTTGTCCTCTCGTTTAGATTAACAAGATGAACCAACTTGCCCAGAGCGAAGCAGATTCACCAAACGGTTCGCGAGAAAATTTATCTCTATAACGCGTTAATGTGCCTTGCTGGGAGTTTGGCCTCTCGTTTAGATTAACAAGGTGAACCTACTTGCCGAGGAGGAAGCAGATCCATCAAACGGTTATCGAGCTAGGTAATATTTATATGATGAAAAAGTTGTCCAGAAAATTTATGAAGTTTGAACGGTCACAGCGCTCAAACGCGGTAATGTGCCTTCCTGGGGGTTTGACCCCTCGTTTAGATTAACAAGATGAACCAACTTGCCCAGAGCGAAGCAGATTCACCAAACGGTTCGCGAGAAAATTTATCTCCATAACGCGTTAATGTGCCTTGCTGGGAGTTTGGCCTCTCGTTTAGATTAACAAGGTGAACCTACTTGCCGAGGAGGAAGCAGATCCATCAAACGGTTATCGAGCTAGGTAATATTTATATGATGAAAAAGTTGTCCAGAAAATTTATGAAGTTTGAACGGTCACAGCGCTCAAACGCGGTAATGTGCCTTCCTGGGGTTTGTCCTCTCGTTTAGATTAACAAGATGAACCAACTTGCCCAGAGCGAAGCAGATTCACCAAACGGTTCGCGAGAAAATTTATCTCTATAACGCGTTAATGTGCCTTGCTGGGAGTTTGGCCTCTCGTTTAGATTAACAAGGTGAACCTACTTGCCGAGGAGGAAGCAGATCCATCAAACGGTTATCGAGCTAGGTAATATTTATATGATGAAAAAGTTGTCCAGAAAATTTATGAAGTTTGAACGGTCACAGCGCTCAAACGCGTTAATGTGCCTTCCTGGGGTTTGTCCTCTCGTTTAGCTTAACAAGATGAACCAACTTGCCCAGAGCGAAGCAGATTCACCAAACGGTTCGCGAGAAAATTTATCTCCATAACGCGTTAATGTGCCTTGCTGGGAGTTTGGCCTCTCGTTTAGATTAACAAGGTGAACCTACTTGCCGAGGAGGAAGCAGATCCATCAAACGGTTATCGAGCTAGGTAATATTTATATGATGAAAAAGTTGTCCAGAAAATTTATGAAGTTTGAACGGTCACAGCGCTCAAACGCGGTAATGTGCCTTCCTGGGGGTTTGTCCTCTCGTTTAGATTAACAAGATGAACCAACTTGCCCAGAGCGAAGCAGATTCACCAAACGGTTCCCGAGAAAATTTATCTCTATAACGCGTTAATGTGCCTTGCTGGGAGTTTGGCCTCTCGTTTAGATTAACAAGGTGAACCTACTTGCCGAGGAGGAAGCAGATCCATCAAACGGTTATCGAGCTAGGTAATATTTATATGATGAAAAAGTTGTCCAGAAAATTTATGAAGTTTGAACGGTCACAGCGCTCAAACGCGGTAATGTGCCTTCCTGGGGGTTTGTCCTCTCGTTTAGATTAACAAGATGAACCAACTTGCCCAGAGCGAAGCAGATTCACCAAACGGTTCGCGAGAAAATTTATCTCCATAACGCGTTAATGTGCCTTGCTGGGAGTTTGGCCTCTCGTTTAGATTAACAAGGTGAACCTACTTGCCGAGGAGGAAGCAGATCCATCAAACGGTTATCGAGCTAGGTAATATTTATATGATGAAAAAAGTTGTCCAGAAAATTTATGAAGTTTGAACGGTCACAGCGCTCAAACGCGTTAATGTGCCTTCCTGGGGGTTTGACCTCTCGTTTAGCTTAACAAGATGAACCAACTTGCCCAGAGCGAAGCAGATTCACCAAACGGTTCGCGAGAAAATTTATCTCTATAACGCGTTAATGTGCCTTGCTGGGAGTTTGGCCTCTCGTTTAGATTAACAAGGTGAACCTACTTGCCGAGGAGGAAGCAGATCCATCAAACGGTTATCGAGCTAGGTAATATTTATATGATGAAAAAGTTGTCCAGAAAATTTATGAAGTTTGAACGGTCACAGCGCTCAAACGCGTTAATGTGCCTTCCTGGGGGTTTGTCCTCTCGTTTAGATTAACAAGATGAACCAACTTTGCCCAGAGCGAAGCAGATTCACCAAACGGTTCGCGAGAAAATTTATCTCTATAACGCGTTAATGTGCCTTGCTGGGAGTTTGGCCTCTCGTTTAGATTAACAAGGTGAACCTACTTGCCGAGGAGGAAGCAGATCCATCAAACGGTTATCGAGCTAGGTAATATTTATATGATGAAAAAGTTGTCCAGAAAATTTATGAAGTTTGAACGGTCACAGCGCTCAAACGCGTTAATGTGCCTTCCTGGGGGTTTGACCTCTCGTTTAGATTAACAAGATGAACCAATTTGCCCAGAGCGAAGCAGATTCACCAAACGGTTCGCGAGAAAATTTATCTCTATAACGCGTTAATGTGCCTTGCTGGGAGTTTGGTCTCTCGTTTAGATTAACAAGGTGAACCTACTTGCCGAGGAGGAAGCAGATCCATCAAACGGTTATCGAGCTAGGTAATATTTATATGATGAAAAAGTTGTCCAGAAAATTTATGAAGTTTGAACGGTCACAGCGCTCAAACGCGTTAATGTGCCTTCCTGGGGGTTTGTCCTCTCGTTTAGATTAACAAGATGAACCAACTTGCCCAGAGCGAAGCAGATTCACCAAACGGTTCGCGAGAAAATTTATCTCTATAACGCGTTAATGTGCCTTGCTGGGAGTTTGGCCTCTCGTTTAGATTAACAAGGTGAACCTACTTGCCGAGGAGGAAGCAGATCCATCAAACGGTTATCGAGCTAGGTAATATTTATATGATGAAAAAGTTGTCCAGAAAATTTATGAAGTTTGAACGGTCACAGCGCTCAAACGCGGTAATGTGCCTTCCTGGGGTTTGTCCTCTCGTTTAGATTAACAAGATGAACCAACTTGCCCAGAGCGAAGCAGATTCACCAAACGGTTCGCGAGAAAATTTATCTCTATAACGCGTTAATGTGCCTTGCTGGGAGTTTGGCCTCTCGTTTAGATTAACAAGGTGAACCTACTTGCCGAGGAGGAAGCAGATCCATCAAACGGTTATCGAGCTAGGTAATATTTATATGATGAAAAAGTTGTCCAGAAAATTTATGAAGTTTGAACGGTCACAGCGCTCAAACGCGGTAATGTGCCTTCCTGGGGTTTGTCCTCTCGTTTAGATTAACAAGATGAACCAATTTGCCCAGAGCGAAGCAGATTCACCAAACGGTTCGCGAGAAAATTTATCTCTATAACGCGTTAATGTGCCTTGCTGGGAGTTTGGCCTCTCGTTTAGATTAACAAGGTGAACCTACTTGCCGAGGAGGAAGCAGATCCATCAAACGGTTATCGAGCTAGGTAATATTTATATGATGAAAAAGTTGTCCAGAAAATTTATGAACGTTTGAACGGTCACAGCGCTCAAACGCGGTAATGTGCCTTGTTTAGATTAACAAGATGAACCAACTTGCCCAGAGCGAAGCAGATTCACCAAACGGTTCGCGAGAAAATTTATCTCTATAACGCGTTAATGTGCCTTGCTGGGAGTTTGGCCTCTCGTTTAGATTAACAAGGTGAACCTACTTGCCGAGGAGGAAGCAGATCCATCAAACGGTTATCGAGCTAGGTAATATTTATATGATGAAAAAGTTGTCCAGAAAATTTATGAAGTTTGAACGGTCACAGCGCTCAAACGCGTTAATGTGCCTTCCTGGGGGTTTGTCCTCTCGTTTAGATTAACAAGATGAACCAACTTGCCCAGAGCGAAGCAGATTCACCAAACGGTTCGCGAGAAAATTTATCTCTATAACGCGTTAATGTGCCTTGCTGGGAGTTTGGCCTCTCGTTTAGATTAACAAGGTGAACCTACTTGCCGAGGAGGAAGCAGATCCATCAAACGGTTATCGAGCTAGGTAATATTTATATGATGAAAAAGTTGTCCAGAAAATTTATGAAGTTTGAACGGTCACAGCGCTCAAACGCGTTAATGTGCCTTCCTGGGGGTTTGACCTCTCGTTTAGATTAACAAGATGAACCAACTTGCCCAGAGCGAAGCAGATTCACCAAACGGTTCGCGAGAAAATTTATCTCTATAACGCGTTAATGTGCCTTGCTGGGAGTTTGGCCTCTCGTTTAGATTAACAAGGTGAACCTACTTGCCGAGGAGGAAGCAGATCCATCAAACGGTTATCGAGCTAGGTAATATTTATATGATGAAAAAGTTGTCCAGAAAATTTATGAAGTTTGAACGGTCACAGCGCTCAAACGCGTTAATGTGCCTTCCTGGGGGTTTGTCCTCTCGTTTAGATTAACAAGATGAACCAACTTGCCCAGAGCGAAGCAGATTCACCAAACGGTTCGCGAGAAAATTTATCTCTATAACGCGTTAATGTGCCTTGCTGGGAGTTTGGCCTCTCGTTTAGATTAACAAGGTGAACCTACT
>JALQSN010000438.1:0-42298 GCA_023690525.1 Holotrichia oblita | reverse complement strand
TTCTTAATAATGAGTGGTATATCAGTGTTAAAAAAAATTTTCAAATTGATTATAATATAGATTGTTTTTTTATTCCACTTATTCTATTTATTCCGCTTATGCGTGGGTTGTTCAAAAAACAAGAGTATAGTATAGTACAAGTACAAATGAAAGATATCTGGGTATTTTGCAGGATAAATATAAAACAAAAACAGTAGGTGTCTATATGGAGCTGTCGGGACGTTTAAAAGTAATCGCCGGTGAAATAGCGTATGAAACATTGGCCGACATAGGGACGGATCACGGTTATATCCCGATATATGCCGTGGAGACAGGCAAGGTCAAGAGGGCCTTTGCGTGTGATATAAATGCCGGTCCTCTAAAAATAGCGGCTAAAAATATACAAAACTATGGACTGACCGGCGCGATAGAGGTAAGGCAGGGCGACGGGCTCGGCGCTGTACAGCCGGGCGAAACCCAAACGGCCGTCATTGCCGGGATGGGCGGGATGCTGATCATAGACATATTAAAGAAAAATCCGGAGGTAACGGCGTCACTCAGTCAGCTGATACTACAACCGCAGTTGGACGCGCCTGCTATCCGGCGGTATGTACATGCCAACGGGTTTAAAATAATCAATGAAATACTTGTTTTTGAAGAGAACCGGTTCTACAACGTACTTAATTGTCACAGAGGCGCGAATGTTCTATATAATGAGTGCGATTATTTGCTGGGGAAGATACTCATTGATAGAAAAGATGGGACACTAAGGCGTTTTGTGGAAAGTGAGATAATAGATATAGAAATGCTTATATCCTCTCTGGATGGTCAGCAGGATGGACAGTCGCCTAACATAGTAAAAAAAAAAAAAGAGCTGAGGGATTTGCTTGATGTATACAGGGAGGTTATGCAATGTCTATGCAAATGATAGGGGATGAGGAGGCTTGGGTCACTCCATCCCCTATCATATTTGTATGGTTGTACAATAATAAAGGAAGTGATAGAATGAACGAACGTTAGTTGTTAGGAGGCGCGGGGTGCAAACGAAAAAGAATGAATCCGTAGGAACCTTTTACGGGGTTGCGATTATAACGGCGCTCTTTTTTTCATTAGCAGCCCTTTTTTTTGGTGTTTTTGTGGAGCATGCCTTGCTGAAAAACATTGGCGTGGTAAATTTCAGGCAAGCAATACCTATGTATATTATTTTTACATTATTTTTCATGCAATTAACAGGAGCGTTTCAGGTTGGTAAGAAACGACTCTTTGATGTGGCGTATGCGCTTTTTATGACAACTATCTTTGTAAACTTATCTATGCTTGCGCTTCCGTTATTAGACATTATGTACGATCTGTCAATTCTTTCTATAGCCATCACTGCCTTTTCCCAGCTTATTCTTTTTGCCGTATGGGCGTATGTGTTTCACCGCCTGTATTTTATTATATTTCCTAAACGGCCTGCTGTCGTTATATCTGACAGTATGGAACACGCTGCCTATTGCGCTGAAAAAGTCCGGATTTATTCAAGAGAATTTCAAATCGTTGGGACGGCCGAGAGTCTCGAATATTTAAAACAATTGCTAGATATATGTGATACGGTCATAGCATACAATCTGGATGCGCGACTATTATCTCAGCTCGTAGAATTATGTATAACGAATAGCCATCAACTCTGTGTTGTTCCGGAGTTACTGGAGCTGAGTATGCAAAAAAGCCGTGAATTTCAGTTTGGCGATATGATGGCATTTAGGATCAATATGTTGAAATTATCGAAAAACGAAGAGATTGTCAAACGTATTTTTGATATATTTGTGTCATTATGCGGTATTATTATTTCGTTCCTGCCTGTTTTAATCTTTGCCATGATTATTTTTATACAAGATAAGCATAGCCCGTTTTATTGTCAGGAACGCCTGACAAAAGGCGGTAAGGAATTTAAGGTGATCAAGCTGAGGACGATGATTCCAGATGCTGAAAAAAACACCGGCCCAGTGCTTGCTTCTGTTACAGATTCGCGCATAACACCGGTTGGATTATTTCTCCGTCAAACGAGACTGGATGAACTACCGCAGTTTTTAAATGTATTCTGCGGGCAAATGTCAATAGTAGGCCCGCGTCCTGAACGCCGCTACTTTACTGAGCTTTATGAACAGAAGGTGCCAGGGTTTTCGAGGCGTTTGGCTGTAAAAGCCGGGATTACCGGTATGGCGCATGTTTTTGGAAGATATGATACACCGCCTGAGGAACGAGTCAAACTTGATTATTACTATATATTAAATTATTCAGTATTGCTTGATATAAAGATTGTAATCGAAACGTTGCGAATCATGTTTTCACCTACATATGCGGAGGGAGTGAAAGGAAAAAAATGAAAATTCTTTATACTGCTTCTACAGAGAGGCATATCCACGATTTCCATTTGCCTGTTATTAACGGCTTGATAGATGAGGGATTTGACGTATATATAGTATGTAGGAACGCTGACAGGCTGCAGGGGGATTATCATAAAATAAGCATTCCGTTTGCTAAAAGTTATTTTTCATTAAATAATATAAAAGCATGGATTGGTCTATATAGACTGTTTAACAAAAATGATTTTGATATTGTATCAACACATACAGCGTTGTCAGGATTTATAACGCGTTCAGCTCTTATGTTTTCCGGCAAAAAAAACGTTTATTGTGTGCATACGGCGCATGGTTATCTGTTTGGGAAAAAGGTCAAGCTGTTCGGTCGGATAACATATCCGTTGGAAAAATTTTGCCGTTTTGTTACCGATGTTATAATAACTATGAACGCTGAGGATTATATTTATGCTAAAAAGTTAGTGCGAAAAGGCGGACAGGTGATTCAGTCGTTTGGAATGGGCGTTGATCTGGAACGGTACAAGCCATGTCCTCCAAAGGAAAAAGTGTTTTTACGTAAAGACTATAAATTACCGGAAGGATTTTTGATATTTTACGCGGCTGAGTTTTCTTCGCGTAAGAATCATAAAGCTCTTTTGCAAGCAATGCCCGAAAT
Source organism: Holotrichia oblita (assembly GCA_023690525.1). Lineage (NCBI taxonomy): Eukaryota > Metazoa > Arthropoda > Insecta > Coleoptera > Scarabaeidae > Holotrichia > Holotrichia oblita. The sequence continues at coordinate 39,301 of JALQSN010000438.1, read as the reverse complement.
ACTCAATAAAATACCCAACGTTTATCTTTTACTGGCGGGAGACGGCGCGTTGCGAGAAAAAATGAGTTCTTTGGCTATAAAGCTGGGAATAACCGATAGGGTTGTTTTTTTGGGATATGTAGCCGATACCTCGCCTTATCTGCGCGCCAGTGACATGGCTGTCTCCGTTTCGCTTTCGGAAGGCTTGCCTCTTAATATATCAGAAGCGTTGGCTGCCGGGGTGCCGACAGCCGCCAGCCGTGTAAAAGGGCATATTGATTTACTCGCGGACGGAGTAGGTTTACTATTTGACCCTCGCTCGCCATCAGAGATTTCTGCCTGCTGCATGGCAATAGCAAGTGGTGTCAAAATGGAAAAGCCGCACATAAATTTTCAGATGTCGAAAATGGACGCAGCAAAACAATTTTTGAAAATATATGATCTTAAATAAACAGAAAAATATGTAAATTTTGTTGTGTTTGATCTTATATATGTTATGATACAAGTGGTTGTAAAAATGTGGTTTTATTACAAGGCAGGGATTCAGATGTTGAATGTATATGGAAAAATTATTTGCAATAATTGTTTTATGCGGAAAGATGCTGATAGTGTCATCTGCGAGGCTTGCGGTTACGATGGCAGTGATGAAAACATGGGTACATTGCCGATAGGCACAAAGCTTTTAGACAGATATATAACAGGAAAGGTTTTAGGACATGATAATTTTGGTATTACATATCTTGCCTATGACTCACTTAGTGGAGACATCGTTGTAGTAAGAGAATATTTACCGGTATACTTATCTTACCGAATGCCGGGTACGACTCATGTATTAATTTTTTCAGGAGAAAAGCAAGAGTTTTATAAAAACGGGGCGGAAAAATTTTACGAAGAAGCTAAAATTGTCAGCCGATTCAACGGTAACCCTAATATTATCAGCGTTTATAAATATTTTTATGAAAATAATACCGTATACTATGTAATGGAATATGTAGAAGGCAATGATTTACAGACGTATGTTACCAAAAACGGAGGTAAGCTCTCGTACCAAAAAGTCCACGAAATAGCTGTGTCCCTCGTATCGGCGCTGATTATCATACATAGTCTGAATGTTATACATAGTAATATCGGTCCGGACAACATATTTATTACTGATGAAGGCGATGTAAAGCTTCTGGATTTTGGCGCGGCAAAGCAAGCGCTGGGTGAAGTGTCAAACAACTTGTTTATTTTGCTAAAGTCTGGATTTGCACCTATAGAACAATATACCAAAAAAGGGGGTCTGGGCGCGTGGAGTGATATCTATGCTCTGGGAGCGGCAATTTATTATATGCTGACGGGAACGGTTCCGGAGGAATCCATTAAAAGAGCGGGCAAGGATGAGTTGAAACCTTTGACGGAGTTTGGTGTCTTTTTACCACATGAGTTTGAGTTAATAATTCGGAAAATGATAGCTGTTGAGCGGGAGAATAGATATCAGAACGCATTTGAAATAAAGAGCGCGCTTGAAAATATTAAAACACCAAAATCATTAAAGGTTACAAGTGAAAATAAAAAACTCACAAGGGAATTAATAGCGCCCAATGAAAATAAACAGGTTATAGAAAAAATAAAAGTACCTTCGTCTAACCGTATAAATAAAAACATTTTAAAGATATGTATTGCATCGGGTTGTGTAGTAGTTGTTGTTTTAAATTTATTTTTAGTGGCTAGAGCGCTTATGCCGTCGACAGTGCCGGCTCTGGATTCTATACCTGCAGCCACGCCGGTGGTCACTTTATCAGCATTATCTTCACCTGTTGCCGCTTCTGCGGAACCAACTGCATCGCCGACCCCAACTCCGACGCCAGAACCGATCCCTGCCACCACACCAGAACCTACACCAGAGCCCACACCGGAACCTACACTAGAACCTACTCCAGAACCTACTCCAGAACCTACACCAGAACCTACACCAGACCCCACACCTGCTCCGACCCCACAGCCTACACCAGACCCAACACCTATTCCGACACCACGGCCTACACCCACTCCAACGCCGCGTCCAACACCACAACCTACGCCTGCTACAACGCCGCAGCCTACCCCCGTTCCAACACCTGAACCCGGGCAGACGACATATGGACCTGACGGAGAGCTTATAATTGAGAATGAACCTGTACCATCACCATCGCAGATAGCCTCTGATATAGTAATGATTGCGGGAAATCTAGTAAATATCGGCATAACAGATTTATCCTTAAATGACATGGTTTTGACCAATGCTGACATGCAATCACTTTCACAATTACAAAAATTAACGAGGCTCAGTATGTCAGGCAGCAAAATCAACGATCTTAGTTCTTTATCGGCATTAACCAACATAGAGACACTAGTTTTAAAAAATAATAATATAAGTGATCTGAGTCCATTAAAAAATTTGAGCAACCTGCGCCTTTTACATTTGGATGGAAATCAAATAAGCGATATAACTCCTCTGGGAAACCTAGTAAAATTGCAAGACCTTAGTTTAGTAAACAATCAAATCAAGGATGTTTCACCACTGGCCCGACTACCATACTTAAACAGCCTTTTACTAAGCAATAACCAGATTACAGACATTTCATCTCTCGCCGGGTTAAATACATTATGGACTCTTTATATTGAAAATAACCAAATCAACAGCATCAGCGCATTAAAGGACTTAACAAATCTAAGGAATCTTGGGTTATCTTCAAATAAAATAGAGGATATAAGCGACCTCAAAAATCTGGTGAATTTATACTATCTTTATTTAGGCAGCAATCCTATACCTGAGTGGCAAAAAGATGAGCTTATTGACAGTTTATTTAATTTGCTACAGGTAGATAAAGTTTTTAATTAATCGTAGGGTGTAATTAATAGGCAGCAACTGGTTTCCAAAATTATACATTGGTTTAATTTTCTGGTTGACTTATTTGACTTAACTGTTATATAATTACATGAATTTGTTAATGACAAATGCCTTGAGCCTTAAAGGTAACATTGGAAGCGTTCATTAGAGGTTTTTGATTTTTATGAGAATATCCGTGTGCTTCTAAGGTGAGGGGTAAAGTATTTATTCGCTAAATCAACGTTTTATGAATATATGCAAAAACGTTAAATTTGCGAAGTTTTAGCTTTTTTACTCTCAAGTATTATGAAATTAATACTATAATAATTAAAAGGGAAGGTATGTCTATGAAGATCAAAAAGTTTTTAGCGACTGCTGTGGCGACGGTAATAATGACTCAACTTATAAATACCGCCTATGCTGCGCCGGCTCCCAAGACATATGCCGACGTTCCAGCCGGTGCATGGTATGCTAACGTAGCTAGCAAATGGGGCTATCTGTTGTCTGACAGCAGCACGGTAAATCCGGAAGCACCGGTTACACGTGCAGAGTTTGCACACGCAATAAACACTGTTATGGGATTTCCATCGGCGGCTCCAAAGTTTTCCGATGTATCAGACAAAACTCTTTACTATGAAGACATAGGCGCTTTGCAGGCTGCTGGTATAGTCAGCGGTATGGGTGACGGTACATATGCTCCTGATTCGACAGTTAAACGTTCGGAAGCGGCGATGATTTTTGCGCTGGCTTTTGGTATGGAACCTCAAGGAACGCCTGTTTTTTCGGATGCCAAGGATATACCGGACTGGGTTGCGCCTTACGTAAATACTTTGTATGAGGGTTCATATTTCCAAGGTGATGAAAAGTTTGCATTCAATGCCAATAATCTTTTAAAGCGGGGCGAAGTTTTTCAGGTAATTAATGTTGCCGCCGCTAATTATGTTGATTCGGACACGCCGGTAAATAAGGTTGTCGCTGGTAATATGATAATTTCCGCGCCAGGCGCTGTTGTAAGTGACGTAGCAGTAAAAGGAGATATTATAATTGCTCCTTCTGTGGGTGAGGGTGAGGTAACTCTCCATAACGTTTCCTTGACAGGTACGCTGTATGTCAGAGGCGGCGGCGCAAATTCTATCAAATTGACTGGCAAAACGTCAATGGATCGCCTTGTTGCAAGCAAAGCCGGCAGTGGCGACGTACGCGTGGTTACTGAGGGTGAAGCTAAAGTTTCAGGCGTTGTCGTAAAAGGCGGCGACGGTAATGTCAAACTTGAAGGGAAATACGAAACGGTACATATGACTTCCCAGACCGCAAAGCTTGAGATTAATGCGGAAGTTGCTAATGTAAATATAGTTGTTCCGAACACGACTGTCGCAATAAGTGAAAAAGCTGTTGTAAATAGTGTTTTTGCTTCTCCGCAGGCTGCTAATGTCGCTATGACAGTGTCAGGAAAAGTTGAAAGCGTACAGGTTGCGGCTCCAGCGGCGGCTATAAAAGTAGAAGCCACCGCCGTATTGAAAGAACTTGGCGTTGCCGGCGCTGCTGTAGGCGCTACTGTTGATAACAAGGGAAAAGTTGAAGCTCTGGTAGTAAAGGCGGCTGACGCTGAGGTAGCAAATACAGGAACTATCACTGCTTCCAGCGCTCCTCAGACTGTTACTGTTACCGGTACTGCTCCTACTACATCAACTGTTATCGCCGCTGGGTCTGTTAATGACGTTTATGCGAAATAAACTTTGCTTATTTCAGGGATAAGCTGTAATAAGCGAAGAGCCTTGGACAAAATCCAAGGCTCTTCGCTTACAGACATATATTATTAATTATTTTGTCGAAAATAGCTGATGACTCCAGCTCAGGGATTTTGCTGATACCATAGAAGATAAATACAAAAACCGCTAAAATCGCTATCAATATAGCGACGACCGATACTAACTGGTATTTATTTCTTTGGACTATACGCATATCGAGAGTTTGAGAATTTTCGAGGCTCATCGGCGGTCTGTAGATAGTAGAATGCTCAGGATCGAATATCGTGAAATAATGTGCGAGTTCAGGAAAGCGCTTTGCCATTTGCTCGGTTGTGATTTTCTGGGATGACTGGAGAGCGTTGCACATGTCGTTGATTGTCTGCCAACGATCCTGCGGTGACTCGGCGCATGCTTTCAGTATTATATCGACGGTTTCCGAGGGGCTTTGTCAGATGAATGAATATCAACGGAGTCGGGCGAAGAATTTGTATTATAAATATAGTTTAACAAAACGTCGTATAATAAGACACCAAATGCAAATATATCACATAGTTCATTGTAACTGTTTTCCGATGCGGCTTCGGGAGCCGTGTATACTGAGTAATTATAGTCAGTTTGAGTAACGGTAATAATTTCACCTCTGTTATGGATCTGCCCTCCTAAAAACCATTTATCGCCGTCATAATAGATATTATCAGGGTTTATATTACCATGGACTATGCCGGATCTATGCAAAACATTCAACGCATCACCTATCTGTATCGCAAAATCAAGGAAATGCTCAGATTTAAGCTGACCGTAGCTTGAACTCAGGCTTTTATAATATGGCAGATGCAAAAAGCAATCTTGGCATCCGTTTTTGCGTTCGTACAAAATATATTTCTTTATTGGCATCAACTGCGCTTTAGAAGTCAGGGTATGATAGGCGTATATCGACTTCTGTATCGTTTCAGTAGAAACACTGTCGGAGAAAGCGATGTAGCAAATAAGCGCATTTTCAGACGACTTGTTACTGACTGTCGAAAATAAAATATTATCAGGATTATGGTTGATAGGTGTGAGTTCGTAGTATTCCCCCCACAACGGTAGATACCGGGTTATTTCGTTCATAGGTAATCTCCTTGCCGTGTTTTTGAAAATTATTATACGGCGATTGTAGGTTTAAAGCAATAAGAATAAATTCTTGTGAGGTTATGACATGGAGTATCGCCGTATTTCTCCTGAAAACAACGTTAAGTCAACTCAAAAAACAATACGGTACATACCGGTATTTATCTCGTTACTCTTATTAATAAACGGAGCGTTTAATTTTACAACTGTTAATGAAGCTTTTATTGTAGTAGCGATAATCTCAGGGATAGTCGCCGTATATATGATTTTTTTTAAACCATACCGTCGCTATTCTTCAATAAACGATGCTATAGCGTTCGCTGTGTTTGGCTGGTGTATTGTCATATGCATAAGCTCTGCATGGGCTGTCGACGCCTCAGCGGCTTTCAATTCTTTGGTTGCCTATAGCGCGGCATTCTTTATGTTTTGCATAGCGCGGACATATACTCGTGAGCGATCAGAAAATGCAACGGCTTTGATCAGAGCTATAGGTTACGCTGGAGGCGCGATATCGCTGGTCAGTATTGAAATGGCATCGACAGGTTTTATAGTTTCGTTATATAGAAATTATTTAAACGGGCTATTCCATATAACAGAAGATACTGCTTCATTTGGCGGATGGGTGGAAGGCGTACGTATGCAGTCTGTTATGGGGCTGCCTAATATATACGCGACGTTTGCCGGGATGTGCTTTTTTATAACATTATCTTTAGTAGCCGGACCAAGAAAGGTTAAAGTCAAAATACTGGATATATGCTCACTTGTCATGAACGGCGCAGGATTCTTTTTAGCCGATTCACGCGGAGGTATGATAGCATTTTTTATTTCAGGGTTGATATGTGTTCTCTTTAGTCTAAAGAGAGAACGCCTGCGAATGTTTCTAAACTGTATACTTTTTACAGGCTGGAGCGGAGCAACGGCTATTATAATGTCACGATGGATGGGACAAGGAACTCCTTATGTGATGCTGATTTTATTTGGAATGATATTTTTGCTCTGGCTATGCTGGCCTTTGTTTAACAGGGTATTGGAGAGTATATCTGGAGTAAAAGATCGTGTGCTGATGTTAGTTATTACTGGTATAGCAGCTATATGCGCGGTTTACGGTGGGTTTGCGTTTAATCTAAAAACGGATTTTTCTTTGCGGCCAGGAACGGTATTGACCCGGGCAGCACGTTTGCAATCCGGCGGGCATGCGCTTAATATAACGACAGATTTACATAATGAAACGCAAGCTCTCCATGTAAGTATAAGGTCTTGCAGTATGGAGCAGGCTGCTTTGCAAGCGCATGATAATATTTTGGAAGTTGATTTGCCTGCGGGACAGAATGCTTATTCACTGCCTTTCAGCGTGCCGCAGGGTTCAGCGGCGGTCTTTGTTACAATCGAGGCAGAAGGCGGCTATGCTAATATTATCGGGCTTGATATAAATGGGTATGAACTGCCTTTACGCTACAGGATGATCCCGGAAGCTCTGGTTTCACGTTTACAAGGAATATGGGCAGACCCTAATATTTTACAGAGGTTTGTATTTTGGCGGGATGGCTGGAAGCTTTATAAGCAAAGCCCAATTATAGGACAAGGCTGCGGAGCTTTTGGTATCCTTGTTCCCAGTGTGTCGGAGTCATATTATACGACCAAGCATGTTCATAACCATTATTTGCAGATGCTGATAGAAAACGGATGGCTTGGACTTATGTTTTTGTTGGTGGTATGCGTAGTTGTACCGGTTTTACTATGGCGCAAGAGAGCTAACTCTGTTAATGGTTTAGTGCCTTGTATATACGCAGGGATATGCATGATGCTGATACACAGTCTTTTTGAGGCTTCTATGTATAATGTGTTGAATATAGCGGTGTTTTTTCTGTTTCTGGGAATTGCCTCAGGAATCTGCGCTAGGGAAAAAAGATCGTCAATACTGGAATACACCAGAGGTGCTGTATGCGTATATGCAGTAATAGCGGTGGTGCTGCTGGACGGGAGGTTTGTGACACAGAAATATGTGCGAAATGCGGAGGTTAAAGGGACGGAGTATGCATTGTCGGCATATCGTTGGGCTACGCTTACTGATCCATTGAATGCGTCCAGTTATAAATATGCATGTATAGCGCGTTATCTGGCGAATCCGGGTCCGGAGCGAAGCAGCTGGCTGCGGGGTTTGCTGAGGATTTAGCGAAGCATTGGAAAACGCCGAGGGATATGTATATAGTGGCTAGGTATTACTTAAGAGTAAATGATGTAGAAAAAGCTGTGGAGTATTTTGAGCGGTATGTGGAGCTGGAACGGGTTAATCCTATTGTTTGGGATGAGGTTTTAGCACAGTATTTTAGATACTTACGTGCCCAAGACACATTAGTTGAGACCTCCGAAATATTGACAATAAAAACTTCCACAATACGACTGGGAAGATACTTGAATGAAGTCAATGATAGGTTACCAGTGGAGATAAAACCGTATTTGATTTCTATTGATATGATATTAGGTAGCTTAAAATAGCATATCTTTTTAACCTAAAACACAAAAAAATAATGAAGTGAACACAATATATATACTCTGATAAAGAAATTAGCATGACAGGAGAGGTGAGAAGCTCGCAACTATGAAAAATATCTGTATCGTATCCTCCGATATATCAGGTCCAGTTAAAAACGGAGGCGTTGGTACCGCATGCTATCACTTAGCTAGGGAAATGGTTAAATTTGGTTTATCAGTAAGTATATTGTTTGCGAATTCTTCTTGTGTAACGAAACCAGGTCGATGGGAACGCCACTATGCCAATATGGGTATTTCTTATTATCAATTGCCGCCTTATTCCGGAATACCGCTAACGGATAAAACGATGTTTTTTCAAGATTCATATAATGTATTGCAGCACCTTAAAGAACACAGTTACCAGTTTATTCATTTTACAGATTTTATGGGTATTGGTTTTCATACCATTCAAGCGAAACGTACTATAGGATTATTTGCAAATACAGTAATCACTGTAACCGTCCATTCTCCGTATCGCTGGATTTTAGAAGGCATGGAGCAATGGGATCCAGATCCTATCAATGGCTTAAAACGAGATTATATGGAGCAGTATTGTTATGCTCATGCGGATATCCTTGTAAGTCCTTCTCAATATATGTTGAATTGGATGGAAGCGCAGGGATGGTGTTTAGCTAGAGACATCCGAATAATTCCAAATTGTTTTTCGGACAAGCCTTTTGATATCACATATTCACCAGATAAATCTCACCTTATTTTTTTTGGACGTCTTGAAAAGCGTAAAGGATTAGATGTTTTTTGTGAAGCGGTTCTCAAGTTAAACGAATCTCAAAACAAAATAAATTGCCAACAAGTTACTTTTCTTGGAAAGATAGGTACAGTAAATGGCCGTCCAGCGAATGACTATATTGATGAAACGCTTGATAAGTCGATCAAATATGAAATTTACGCTGATTTCGATAAAGATCAAGCGATGGCATATATATTAGAACATCGTGGGTTGGTAATAATCCCCTCACGTTCAGACAATTATGCCTATGCTGTTGTGGAGTGTGTTGTAAACCGTATACCTTTTTTTACAACAGATGTTGGCGGGAATAAGGAGATAGCGAACTCTTTCGTATGCTTAAACAGAGATTTGTTAAACTTTGGGACAAGTTGGGAACAATCAGACAAAATCGAATGGGTCAATCTTAAGCATAACTACAACGCCTACTCAGCTGCAGAGCAATGGTTAAAGCTCCATGATATAACCTATTATGAGCATTTTTTAAAACACAATCCAATGATCTCAGTCTGCATCCCTTATTATAACGCTGCCAGATATATAGAATCTTGCTTAACGTCAATTTATACTAACAGTTATCCTTCGTTTGAAATTATCCTAGTAGATGATGGTAGTACAGAACCTGAAACAGCTAGTTTACTCAAATCATTAAAATGTCGTTATGGTAGTAACCTTCATATTTTTCATAAACCGAACGGTGGTCCGGGATCAGCAAGAAATTACGCCGTGACGCATGCAAAAGGAGACTATCTAGTTTTTATTGATGCTGACAATATATATATGTCAACGATGCTAATCACATTTGCTGAAGGAGCGCTTCGCACACAGGCTGACTGTCTTACAGCTTATCAGTTCCGTTCTAACGATCCTAACACAAATGAAAACACTGAAATATTCACACCACTTGGAGCATGTATACCCTCCGGAATGTTTAATAACACTTTTGGCGATACGTTTTCAATTGTACGTAGAAAGACATTCATATCATTGGGAGGATTTGATGAAAAACTGCGGCAATATGAAGACTGGGCTTTTTTCGCGAAGCTTACGTTAGCAGGTTATGAGTTTGATGTCATTCCTGAACCGCTATACTGGTATCGTGTGAATACAGATGGCGTAAACTCCAGAGCAAATGACTATCAAGGTAGATTAGATGTCATGAAATTGTATGAAGAATATGCACCGAGTTTGTTTTTAGGATTATGCCGCGACATGCTTCAACCTGCGTTTCAAATGGCGACTGTGGCACAGCAGTTACTCCAATTAGCTGTACAAGAAGCGAAACGAGCTCATGAAGCGGCTATTGATGAGACACGACGCGCACACGATGCAGCAGTAGCCGAGCTTGCACAAACTCACGCGGTAGCAACAGATGAATTGACTCGTGCGCATAAAACTATTGAAAACGAAACAAAGAGGATGCGAGAAGCTGCGGAAGCCGAAATACAACGCGCGAGGTTATCAGTGGAAGACGATATAAGGCAAGCTCGCGAAGCAGCAGAATATGAGATAGGATGCGCACATAAGAATGCTGAAAAAGAAATAATACAGGCTCATCAAAGAGCTACAAACGAAATAAAACATATGTATGAATCTGCAGAAAATATGTTAAAACAGATGCAAAAAGCTGATCAAAAAATTCCACCTATCTCAAAGCTTAGTTTATTAGAGAGAATCCATCTTTTATTACGGAATTTATCATTAAAAAAGTGATATTGAGAGAGAAAACTTCAGTATGTAAATTGAAAAATACCCACTAACTGGAACAAAAAGAGAAGGAGTAGCTAAATACGGTGAATCACAGGGAAAGCGCCTTGAAAACAGGCGTTTGTAATGAATTTTGATAAACTAGGGTAATTGTGAGGGATGTATCATGTATGTTGCCATAATAGGAACAGGATATGTAGGCCTAGTAACAGCAGCTGGGTTAGCGGAATGTGGTCATGACGTGACCTGTGTAGATATTGACAAAGAAAAAATACATAAGCTTTCACGCGGTGAATGTACGATTTATGAATCTGATTTGCCGCAGCTTCTGCATAAAAACATGAGTCGGATCGTTTTTACGACAGATGGAAGTTCTGGATATCGAAGCGCGGATATAATCATTGTCGCAGTTGGGACGCCAGAGCGTAAGGACGGCTCTGCGAACTTGAAATATGTTTATTCAGCGGTAGACGATATTATATCAGTGCGAAAAAAGGCTGTTGTCATCATGAAATCAACCGTTCCGATTGGGACGAATGATCGGCTTGAGCGTTATGTAAAATCAAAAGGCGCAGAGATTGAGTTTGTATCCAACCCAGAGTTTTTATCACAAGGTACAGCTGTTCGGGATATGTTGCATCCTAACCGGATCGTAATTGGAACCAAAAGCGAGAATGCAAAGCAGGTGATATCTAATCTTTATAAGGGATTTGATGCTCCGATAGTCTATACTGACCGTAACAGCGCAGAAATGATTAAATATGCTGCTAATGATTTTTTGGCATTGAAAATCTCTTATATAAATGAGATTGCTAATCTCTGTGAGAAAGTCGGAGCAAATGTGGAGGATGTTGCTTTGGGTATCGGATATGACTCGAGGATTGGCAGCCAATTTCTGCGACCTGGTGTAGGCTATGGAGGAAGCTGTTTTCCTAAAGACACAAAAGCTCTGCATTGGCTGGCAGGGTTTAACGATTGTGAATTAAAAACAGTCAAAGCCGCCATTGAAGTGAATGCAAATCAAAAACTTTTGCTGATTAAAAAAGCTCGTAAGTATTATGAGGATTTCAATAACCTAACTATCGCGGTTTTGGGTTTAGCATTCAAGCCTGGCACCGATGATTTACGCGAGGCCCCAGCGCTGGATAACATTCCTCTTTTATTGGATGAAGGTGCGAGGGTACGTGTCTGGGATCCGCAAGCGGCGGAAAAAGTCAAGGCCATGTATCCAGCAGTTGAAGTGTACAGCAGCATTGAGGATGCTCTTAGAGGCGCTGATTTGTGTCTTATATTTACAGAGTGGGATGAGGTAAAATCGCTTACATTGGATTCTATTAAGCTTATGCATGAAGTAGTTGTGATTGATGGACGTAACTGTTTTCCTGTTGAGCAAATAGCGTCAAGTATACCAATAATTTACGAATCTATTGGCCGTCCTGTTGTAAATAGCTTATGGCTGAAATCGAACAGTTTAGCAGGTGTTTCGGCCAATTAAAAGGCATAGCTTCACTTACAACCCCAAGCTATTTTGAATATGTGTCAATAAGGAAGGTAAAGATTTATGAAGAAAGCAACTCGATTTCAAAGCAAACCGGCGCAAGGTGAAGCGGATGCCATCAAACCTGAAATAAACGTGGTTTTCATTACCGATGAAAACTATGTTACGCCTACATGTGTCGCCGTTACTTCACTGATTGAAAACAGTGATAAAACACGTGAGTATTATATACGTATACTGACTGCGGGAGTGTCAAAAAAGAATACATCAGTTTTGAATCAACTCGACAATCTTTCAGGGAATGCCACAGTTGAACTACTTGCTTGTGATGAACACGCTGCTAAGCTTGCAGGTCTTCACAATCCAGATGGAAATATCTACATATCCGCGTCAACAACTGCGCTACTTAAATTTCTTATACCAGAAATTTTTTACGAAATCGACAAGATGCTCTATCTTGATAGCGACGTTATTATTAAAGATAGTCTGACTGAATTGTTTGATATCAATATTGACAACTATTTTATTGCTGCCGTTAGGGATTTACCACAGGTGATTTGGGATAATCCAATAATGGGAACGGAGATTAATGGTAAAGATTATATCAATTCCGGTGTGATGTTGATGAATCTTAAGAAGATGAGAGAAAACGCCTCGGTAACGAAGCTGATTGAAACTAAGAGGGACGCTGAAGACAGCACTTTGATGGATCAAAATACCATAAATATCGTTTTCAAAAGTGCTATATTGCAACTGCCGTTTGTTTACAACCTGTGTTATTCGAATTTCGCACGCTCTAAACTTTGGCGTATCGAAAAATTAAACGAACTTTATAAAACAGCGTATGTTTCTCTTGAAGATATCGTAATTGATGCAAAAATTATCCACCTTTCTTCAAGAGCAAAGCCATGGCTGTTTTATAGTGCCTATTTTTCCGATGAGTGGATATATTATTACTACCGTTCTCCACTTAGGGATATTGCCCTTCATAGGCTAGGATATGATAACGAGGCAATCATTGACATTGCAGATTCGCGAGCCAAACTTGAAAAAATCAAAAGCATTGCTGTTTCGGACAAGCAGATTATTCCGATAGTTCTATGTAGCAACGAAGAGTATATTCCTTATGCGGGAACCGCGATTAAATCGGTTTTGGAAAACAGCTCAGACAAGTATTTCTACGACATATATATTTTTCACGATGAAAATATCTTTTACTCCTTACAATACCGGTTGCACAATATTGTAAGCGAGTATGAAAACGCGCGATTGTCATTTGCCGATGTTCGCTTACTTAATACTTCAAGCTCATTATATTCACGTGCGCACTATAGCAAGCAGATGTATTATCGTTGGTATATTCCCGAGGTTCTTACACAATATGATAAAGTGATATACCTTGATTGTGATTTAGTAGTTATCCGCGACATATCGGCGCTTTTCAATATAGACCTTGGCGGAAAGTTAATCGGCGCTGTGAATAACTTTGTTGGTGTGGATTTCCTTGAAAAAAATTTAAATCACCAAGTAGGGGTCTCAAAAGAAGAGTATATAAATTCAGGAGTTCTTGTAATTGATACTAAACAATGGATTTCACGCAGAATAAAAGAACGTTTGCTTCGTACAATTGCTTGTCATAGCAAATTTTGGTGCCCTGACCAGGATGCCTTAAATATTGTATGCCAAGGAATGATTCACTATCTGCCTGATAACTGGAATTACCAGTGGCAGCACGAATGGCCAGAGCATAAAGGGCAATACCTGGTTGCGCCATATGACAAGCGTTTTAAAGCGGTAAAAGACAACCCATGGATTATCCATTACACCTCTTACATCAAGCCGTGGAAGGAACCATCCAAAAGACTCGCTGACTATTTCTGGCAGTATGCACGAGAAACACCTTATTATGAGCGAATAGTATATGGCGCGTTGCAAATCATCTTCAATCGAGACAGAGATAAAAATGATTCGGATGATACTCTTGTAAAACTTAATGCTGAGCTTGTGGCGACAAATAATGAACTTGCATTTTGCCAGCGCAGAATAACTGAATTGACGGGAATGGTTGAAAACATACTCGCACAAAACCAAAACGATGTAAAAATTTTAAAGAAGTCAATAACATACAGACTTGGGGAAATTATACTTTGGTTGCCGAAAAAGATAAAAACTCTGCCGAATAAATTAATTGCAAAGAAGGTAAAATGATGCTGTATTCACTTGACGACGCTATTGTGAAAGGTAAGTTTGATGATTATAAAGGTTATGAATTTTGGAAAAACCAGTGGTTGAGTCAAGCTATGGTTCTACTCTCGAAAGCAGAGGGAGGGAGCGACGGCGTTTTTGAGTTTCTTGCGGACAAAGGCATTTATGAGTTTGATGTATATGCCGAAACTGATATTGTTTCGATGGTTAGCGAACTACTGCTTTATACCAAGTCACGCATGAAAATAAGGAGAATCGTCTCCGGCTCGAACCGCAAGTTCAAACACAGCTTTGATCGTCCGTTCAACCATACAGCTTTGATCGTCCGTTCAACCATACAGCTTGCGCTATTGAGGATTGTGACCCGGTTACGAAGGGCACGCCGATCATTGTGTTATGTCCACTCACACACGATTTAAGCATGAAGCTGAAAATCCTTGGATACGAACCTGTTTCGTTTCGACTTGCTGTTATGTATTCATATGTTAAAATATGTTTAATCAACGAGCTTAGACAAATCCGGAACGACCGAGGTGTTGATTTTGTATTCCTTATCTACGGACATTTAAACTGTAACACGAATAAAAGTGATTTCGAGCAAAGAATGAGAAAAACAGGGGTATCGCAATTCAAAAAAGAAAACTTTGATGAATACTTTCAAAAATTGTTTGGTGATTACGGCAATGATAAGGAATATTATGACAACGTGACATTGGGATATACTAGAAGTTACTACAATGGCATATTTTTACATGACGATTTCAAAAGCAAGTATAGAAATATTATTAATCATATTCGCGTTTCTTCTGACATCCCACAGAATGCGCCGAACAACATTTGGTTTTTTGGCAACAGTATGTGTTTTGGATGGGGTACGGACGATTCTAATACTATACCTTCGGCGTTCCAGCGTAAAGTAAACGCATTATACAAAGAAAATGGTGCAAACGATAGATATGCTGTCGTCAATATTGCAAATATAAGTTCGGATGGCGATTTATACGAACTTGTGAATAACATAAAATCACAACATTTCAAAAAAGGTGATATTGCTACAGTTGTTTTTAGTTTTGACCAATATATAGTACAGCATTTAGTGCAACATTTAATGCAACATTTTGCTATCTGCGACTGCCGAAAGGTGTTTGAAAGACCTCACGAATACGGTGAAATATTCATTGATGCTTGCCATGTCAATTCACGTGGGTATCAGGTTTACGCTGAGAAGCTGTTTGAAACATTTGAGTCGCACAACAAGTTTGATTTCAATGAATATATCCCAGATATCGAAAAAATAAATGCGAGTGTCTTAAACATTCCGTCTGAATTGTTGCCTGCACTCAACAAATACGTAGATGATCTAGCACAACACAGACCTTCGAACGGTAAGACAGGAGCGATAGTAGTGAATTGTAACCCGTTCACTCTCGGGCATAGGTATTTAATTGAACAATCGGCACAAAAAGTTGATAACTTGTTCATATTTGTCGTTGAGGAAGACAAATCTGTTTTCCCATTCGCAGATAGGTTCGATCTTGTAAAGAAAGGAACGAAGGATTTACCGAATGTAACGGTATTGCCAAGCGGTAGATTTATTATATCACAATTGACATTCTCAGCTTACTTTAATAAAGAAGAACGCCAAGACCAAACTGTGAATCCGTCAGATGATGTTGAGATATTTGCCGTAAAAATCGCACCGGCACTTGGCATTTCAGTGCGATTTGCTGGTGAAGAACCGTATGATATAGTTACCCGACAGTATAATGCGACAATGGCTCGGATTCTCCCGGCATATGGCGTATCATTCGAAGTCATACCAAGAAAAGAATCAGACGGTGCAGCAATAAGCGCGACTCACGTGCGAAAATTACTCAAATTGCCGAATAGTATCGACAAATGGACAAAAATAAAAGAATTTGTACCTCGAACTACGCTCGAATATTTACAAGAACGATTCAAAATATGATGTGTTTATAAAATGTTAACACTTTTGATACTCAACAATGTCTATGAAGTCTGCAAACAAAAATACATCGGTTTGAAACGTACCAATATTTATTCGCAAAATAAATGATTCAAGAATACTTGGCTAATAAAATATGTAATAAAATAGTTTCCGTGCAAAATACTTTTTTTTTCGACGCAAAAAAAGTCGTTTTGTGTGATAAAACGACTTCAACTCTTTGTTAATCATTTATTTTGCGAAACCATTCGACTTAAATCCATAAACACCTCAATAATGTGAAAGCAGTTAGGCAATGGCACTCTAAACGATGCAAAATCAATAGTACAAAAATATATCATCATTGAATAGAGGAGAACAACAAAATGCTTAATAATGTAGCCTTATTAGTTGATAGTATGCGAGAATATGAATTGCTTATGCTTTCTCCTGGGTTTCCATGTTTTGCAGTCGTTATCGTTCAGTGCCCAGGTGAGAGAGTATTTCCTATTAAAACACCTGACAGAGCGTTCAGTGTCAAATTTTACAATAGCATCGATACGGCTGCGGCGGATATTTCCGGGTTGAAAGCAGTCATTGCTTCGCGGGATTCTGAAAGCATAAGCAATCTTGCTTTGATGTGCCGTGAATTGCAAATTCAATTTACACATTACGATATAGAATACAGAAAATCTTATACATCGAAATTGTTGAAGGCACTCGGCATAACTTCAGCTAAAGACAGCTCTGATAATACCTTCACTTTCGCGTCAAAGAAAGATGCCTACGTGTCAGTGAGTTTTACTGCCAAGTGCAAAAAGTCCTCAGTATGCATAAATGGCGATATAACCGTTATTGAATCATTAGGAATTTCAGTGAACGGAAGCAATGCGAGTGTTAATATTGGCAAAGGTAATGTCGTTACGTCAATGAATATTACCGCAGACGAAAATGCGTTGATAACCATTACTGATGATAGCATTTTCTCAAAAAACATCTCAATGCGTGCTTCATTTACAGAAAAGATTACAATCAATCGCCACTGCTATATCGGCAGCAACAGTCTCATCCTTGGCAATGCATATTTGCATATGGAAGTTGTGGCAAAGCAAGACAGCTTGATTATGTATCCTTATTTTAAAGGAGTAGTAATTAAAGGAAGACCGGCGGGAATCTATGAAACCGGAATAATATGGACACGTTCGCCGGAAGGCGCAGACAATGTTACATACACGTTTTCGGATTGTGATTATAATATCGGGATTATCCCCGACAATCCGAAGTTTGTGCCGTTTTCAGCAAAACACGAGCATAATTTTCCGGAATCACGGCAAGCCATAAAACAATGGGCAGAAGCAAATCCGATTACGGATATAATAAACGAAGTAAAGAATGATTTTGTATTAATCGATGAAATGAACGACATTGTTAAGGACTCCGATTTGAACGAAATCTTAAAAACGGATGAGGTAGACATGACAATGAAAGATGCAGCGTTCGAAGAGGGAGAGGTGAAATGATTATGAATCCGGATATTTCCATTGTTGTTCCCGTATACAACTCAGAAAAACACATCAGCAAAACACTTCTTTCGCTTCGCAATCAACTGCTCGAAAACATTGAGATAATTATCGTTGATGACTTTTCAGAAGACGCTTCGTTAAATATTATCATTGAACACGCGAAAGCAGACGAACGCGTTAAGGTCATTAGTTTTGATGGGAACAGATCTTCCAATCAAGCCCGTAAACAAGGAGCGCTCGTTGCAACCGGAAAATATTTAATGTTCGTAGATAGTGACGACATGCTTGACGAACGTGCCTGTTCCAGCCTGCTCAGCATTATGAACGCGTCTCCTGTCGATGTATTGCACTTCGGATGCGAGATAATCAATTGTAACGGTGTGGCGCAGAGCACTATTGACTACCTGACCCGGGATGCTATGCCGGATAACAAAACTGTCACCGCAAATGACAACCTGTTATCGCACTGGTTTTCCCGTCAGCGCGCAGGTCTTATATGGGGCAAGCTGTTCAAAACGAGTGTAGTTCAAACTGCGCTTGCCCAAGCAGAGGACTTGATTTTGCCGAGGGCACAAGATTTGTATGCGATATTTTTGATCCTGCATTGCGCTAAAACCTACAAAGGCCTAGTCGGTAACGAATTTAGATTTTATAAATATTTTTACGGCAGAGGTGGATTTGGTAAAAAGACCGAGGATTTTGTTTTTTTTAACAAGCTTTGTCATACGGCATATGTTTCTGATGCGATTGAAAGATTCTTGATAGCCGCCGGAGCGCTAAAACAATATTCCGAATTGTTGGCAAAAATAAAACAATCTCTGATGAGCGGGTGTACCGCTCGCTTTCTAAAAGCGCCAATCACTGAGAAACCTTTGTATTTTGATTGTTTAATACAATATTGGGGTGCGGAGCCGATTATCGAATGGTTGTCCACTAACTTCTGGTATAGACGTATGTGGCTTGCCAAACAGTTGAGCGGTGTTGCAGTGATGAAGCCGATAGCGGGGAAAAAAATTAAGACCATAGGTGCGTTCTATCACTCAATCAGAAATGGCGGAGCGCAGCGTGTTTGCGCTGAATTATGCGGACTGTGGCACAGAATAGGATACAATGTGGTGCTGTTCACCGATTCGCCTGAAACCGCAGACGACTACTTCGTCCCTCCTGAGGTTATCCGCGTTGTTCTTCCTGACAGTCAAAAAGCAATAAAGAACGGGTATATTTCTCGTGCGAAAGTTTTGCGTGAAGCGATAGACTTTTACCATATCGACGCATTTGTGAACCACGCTTGGGTAAACTCAGGGCTTTTCTTTGATATATTGACAGTCAAATCTTGCGGTGCATATTTTATTAATCATTGTCACAATATATTTACAATTTTGAACATAAGCAACAACAAGAATTTTTATGAGCTTCCTAAGACATTCGCATTTTCTGATTTGGTTTTAGCTTTGTCGAGAGTAGATTATACATACTGGTCGCAATTTTGTCCGAAAGTGAGTATCGTCACGAATCCGAATTTCTTTAATGTGAACGATGTTGTTCCGTCAGAACGCGACTCAAAAACCATTATATGGATCGCACGGTTTTCAGATGAAAAACGCCCGATGGACGCATTGAAGATTCTAAAACTCGTTGTGGACAGAATCCCAGATGTTAAATTATTGATAGTCGGCGAAGCAAATCAAAATAATATTTACCATAGTGCTATAAAGAAGGTTGTCAGCGAAAGCGGACTTGAGAATAATGTTGAATTAGTCGGCTTCACAAATGATATCGCCAAATATTACAGGCAAAGCTCATTAATGCTTGTAACCAGCAAGTACGAAGGTTTCCCTTTAACATTTTTAGAAAGCTTTTCTTTCGGCTTGCCGGTAGTCAGCTATGACATGCCATATTTGGAAGTTATGCGGAAAGCCGAGGGAATAGTAAAAGTTCCGCAAGGCGATATCGAAAGCGCCGCTGAGGCAGTGATAAACGTGTTGCAAGACAAGGACTACGGCGATTTGCTCGGCTATGAGAACCGGGAGTTTGCAAAACAACACGCAAAATCTGATTTAGGCGAAATGTGGAAGGGCTTTTTCAATTCACTTGAAAACGGCAAGGCAATAACATACGAACCTACCGCTGAAGATTACCGAATTTTATTCCAAACTTTTGCTGAACATGGCGAATACACATTTGAAGCGATCGAGAAAATGTTGGCGGCCAAAACTGTTGCCTTAAAAAAGTGATTGGCAAGGAAGATGGTTGAGATATAGTGGCAAGATAAAAAATATTTGAACATATTGAGAATAAGGAACTGTCCGGAAATATCTTGACTATTTAGAAACCGTCATTGCGGGCTTGACCCGCAATCTCAGGGGATTCCGCGTCAAGCGCGGAATGACGAAACATTCAATTTATTACGTGACAGTTCCTAAGTTCTGAAAGGAAGATGCTTTACATGAATATTTGTGTGAGTTGTGACAATACAATAGCAAAATATTTGTCTGTTCTATTTACCTCGATTTGCGTTAATAATAAATCTTCTGAAATTCATTTCTATGTTTTAAATTCTGGAATCGACAAAGACGTGAGAGACGAGATAACGCATTATGTGAACAGATATTCTCACTATGTATTTTTTATTGATATAGACTCATCGGAGTATGACTTCATTCCACCCACGCAATGGCCGAACGCTTGCTATTTTTGGATAGCAGCCGCAGAATATCTACCAGAGCATGTTGACAGGGCTTTATTCCTAGATGTAGATATATTAATAAATGGCAGCCTTGAGTTTTACAACGTGGATTTTATGGATAAAGCAGTGGCTGTATTTAGGCGAGATTATGCTGCTATGAATGAGGTGCGCGAGTTTGACATTGATAAAGATCGTCGCATAGGCGGATTAATGAACTCTGCTATTGTTTTATTAAATGTAAAAAAAATGCGGGAGCTTAATATTGGCGTGGCTTTAATGAAAGCCGTTATAGATGATATCATAACTCATTATTCCCCGGTTAAATATCCTTGGAAATCTAAGTATGATACTTATTATGTCGGTGGAGACGAAGGTCTTGCGTCTGTGATTTTTGGTGGAAAAATATTGTATTTATCCCCCGAAAAGTATAATATTATACATTCGGACTTAATTAAGTATATCTCATACTTCAACGAACCGCGTATTATTCATTATCACGGTAATGCACTAAAACCATGGAAGGTAACATCGTCTTATTTTGAAGCATACAGAAAACAAAATTCATATTTTTATTCTTATTTAATAAAAGTATATACTTTATATAAAAACTATGCGCTGAATGCTGGCTTCATTGACAGTGAATGGGTTCGTGTTATTGAGGATGCCGAAAAAGCAGTTTACGTAAACAATCATCGAATTAACTATGAACGTTTTTTAATCGAACAGCTCTCCTTTTTCATCGAAAACAAAGATCCAGATTATTTCCCTGCTTTATTTAGAAATAGTCACGGAGAGGAAACCTTGCGATCTTTGGAACGGTTTATATCTATATGGCTTTCTTTAAGTGATGAAAAGTCAGCATTGCTGTGCGAAAAGATTTTGGCTGCGAGACTGAGTACCCTATTTTTAGATTTACAACACTATATGTCACTGCGCCCAATGTATACATCTATAGAATGGGATGTGTTCACAAAAAAAGCCGAAACGTATAGGCTGAAAGGTGATAATTACAGTGACCGGATACAGTGTTGGGGGATAGAAGCATACTCATATCATGGAAACGATGTAAACTGCGGGGTTGAGCAAAATGATATTGTGATTGACATAGGAGCGTTTACAGGAAATACAGCCATGTATTTTTCAAAAAAAACTGGAAAAGGCGGCCATGTATTCGCCTTTGAAGCAACCCCCAAGACCGCCGATATATTAAAGAAAAATTTAGAAACAAAACAAGTATATAATGTAACTATCGTACCTATGGCTGTTTCCGACAAGGAAGAAACACTACGTTTCCCGGAAGATTCAAAAAATGATAATAAATCTATTTTTAATGGCGGCATTGAGGTGCCTGCGACAACACTAGATTTATGGGCAGAACGGAATAAAATTAAGTGTATAGATTTTATAAAAATGGACATTGAAGGGGCAGAAATGTCAGCTATAGAAGGTGCAAAAAACATCATCAGAGAGTTCACTCCCAAAATGGCTCTCAGTATTTATCATAAACCTGACGATTTTTATCGAATTGCAGATAAGGTGCTGTCAATCAATCCAAATTATAAATTGTACCTTAATCATGGGAGTTTGGCGATAAATGAAACTTGTATGTTCTTCTCTCCGTCTGCGGTGCAATGTGTACTACCGTTCGTACCGACGCTCACGCATATTAAGAAATTGTATCAAGCAACACTCAATGCGTTGGCGGAAAAAGCAAATTCGCATTTGTTTGATAGAATTACTGACATTCTACACTCTAAGCATGGGCTGATGGGCATACCAATACAGAGCTTTCCAGCACTTAATAAAAGCCGTATCACTATTCCATTTGCCCAAAATTCAAATAATTATTATGGGATTATTGTACGAAACAATATTTTTGTAGAATTACACTTTGCCGATGTGCAAAACGATAAAAAACAAACTCGTGCTACAGCGTTTTTAAATGAACTAGAAATAAAGCATCCGTCCATTAAAATATTTAGAAATACTTCGGAAATGGGTTGTTATTTCTGTATACCACGCGTTAAAAATGCGGAAATGTTGCAATTTAACATACACAAATACGAGCCAATATTCGAGCAAATAGCAGATTATTTACAAATATTTATTGCTGATACATTACCGTTCTTGCTGGAAAATGGATTTGCTTCTGGGGAGCACCTGTATTTTTGGCGCAATGTATTGAAAAAATTTATATCATAAGACATCATTATTGGGTTTACTAAAAATCTCCTAAAGGAAGACACTGTTGAGAAAGACAAAAGACGTTTTAGGGTGGCGTTTCCACCGCATATCGAAAATAAAAAAAGTACAATATACGAAAAAAACACAGAGTATACCGCAGAAAAAAATCTATACTGGCATGATCAGCAAGGGTTTGCTTATTATCAATGTGTATTAGACGCAATCAAACGGTTTGCCGCCAGCGCTAAAAGTATTATTGACATTGGCTTAAATGGAGTTCCATTTATCAAACAAATGGACTGGGTTCCTGAAAAAATCTCATTAGATATTGAAAATCCACATAGTCCGAAGAGAGTAACAGGTATAAGAACAGATTTTTTAACGTTTTCAACTGAAAAGTTTTAAGATGTAGCATTGTGTCTACAGGTATTGGAGCATATTGATGAACCAAGAAGTTTCGCGAAAAAACTATTCAAAATTACGCATCATGTGTTCATTACGATTCCATATTTATGGCCTCAGAGCTTATGCAAGCCTTGGCATAAACATGACTTAATAGATGAAGTGTTATGCAGGCGTGGACTGGTCGGTAACCATATTATCAGATATTCGTTACAGAAATGACAAAAAATTCAATAGCAACCTCGCGTTGTTTAATATGTTATTATTTCTGCATCCAGCAATAGAGGGTGATGTGTTGAAACAGGAGAAGAACATCAATAATAAACGGAGTATAAAGAAAAAAAGAAACTGTTTCTTGGTCGAAAAAAATTAATTAAGGAGAGAGATGTAACAATATTTAATCTTTGAATGGCTGCATAGAAGCGCTTGCACATCTGCTCTTTATCAAAAAGAACACGTGAGTTAAAAGTTCTCGCAAAAATGAAGTTTCAGGAATATTTACAATAAAAAAGCATCAAATAGGCTGATTTGTGGCAATCATGCCCTTGATGCTTAAGGAGACGAACTTGTTTTTGTTGATATATATATGGCAATACTTTGCTAAACTTCATTTTTGCGAAAACTTTTACCATGAAATTTCCATACCCCTGCGAGGCGCAAAAAGTTCTCCTGCCGGATATAAACCGCTTAAAAAAATGCATTAACAACAACACTGAAAATATTGATTATAAGGTGTACTGCTGATCATTTGTTTTTGAAGCGTAATACGCAAGATAAAACGATTGGGGGACCAGCGCGGGCAGATATATATGCTCACCTAACAGTTGCAGGAATTTTCCGGATTTCGCCTGTGCTGTTCATTGACTTGTTGGATTTGTTCGATGAAGCTCAAGTATTCTTAGTTTGGTGTAAGACTAAACATGTTTAAAACCTCATCTGTGGACTCTTTGGATTAATGTAGTGGGCGACTTCATTATACCATTGAGGAAGTTTTTATAAACCTTGAAGTTGGATTTATGCCGATTTTATCAGCTTCTTGGCCGGTTTTTTGAATCAAAAATCGACTAAAAAATTTATAAATATAGGAGGAAGAAATGGATATAACAAAAATTAATTTAAACCCTGGGTCTGAAAAGGCGCAAGGGTGGATTAACCACATATCAAATAATGTAATTGGTTATTATTCATTGAACAAAAAACCGTTGGAAGCAGAAATTCAACAAAACGAAACTCTCACATGCTGGGGGACAATTATTAATACCGTTGAAAATAAAAAAATCTCATTTGATTCAGTGTATGTATGCATTGACGATATAGCTCTTAAAGCAGAACGCACCGAACGTCTCGGTTTAGCGGAAAAACATGGAGAAAAATGCTTAATGTCTGGATTTAGGTTAATAGGAACTCTGCCAGAATTGGAACCGGGAGAGCATACACTTAGAGTTATGGGAGTATCCGCCGAAGGGATGTGCTGTTTTATCGAGGATTCAGTTAAGCTTAAAGTGATTCCTATTGCCCCTGAAAGCGAATTGAAAAAGTATAGTCGTATCACAGATTTTGACATTGAACTCCAGAAAATATGTTGTAAGTATGGTTTAGAAGTCAACAGCAGAAGTAACTTAATATATTTTGCTTTCATAGAATGCTTCGTGGATATTTTAAGAAGGATTCCCAATGATGAGCCGATTGCTCTATATGGATACTCACAACAACTAAAGTTAATGTACAATAGGATAGATTTATCATCTAATAACATTGTATGTGTTGTGAATGACAAAGTAAACACGTCAATAGAAGCCACAACCGGTAAATCAATTCCTGTGGTTACTATTGAGAAAATGTACAATTATTCTTTTAAAAGAATTATTATCATAGAATTTTTAAATAGCTCAATAAAAAAAGAGATTTTTAATTCGGATAAATACATTGAAATGTATTGCATATATGATGAGCTTAGAAGGAAAGGAATAAAGTGTAAGGAATCTTTTGATATCTATTATAAATGGCAGGATCTATCACCATTGATTTTTGCCTATAAGGAAGCTTTGTCTCCTGAAAAAAAGCAGGAAAATCTGAAAATTCTCATTCAAGAATATTTTAATTGCAGAGATTTTATATGTGCAAATCTATATATTCAGGAATATATAGACGGACACTATGACAATTCAAATTCATATATTGAATTAAAAAATGAAATAAAACAATTTCTGCATAAAATAAAAGAGGAGATAAGGCAAAAAACTAACAAGCATATATATGTATTTGTTTTAGACTCCCTCTCATACGAAATATTTAAATCAGCTCCTTTTATGCAGTCATTAGCCAAAAGAAGTCTCAGTTTCAATAATGCTTATTCACCGGTATTTCATACAAGACCTTCATATCAAGTCTTGTTCACAGAAAAAAGATTTGTAACCGATAAGCTTTTTGAAACGAACTACATATATGAAAACGACAGCACTTTTTATTCGGATATGAAAAACAAAGGAATAAAAATCAAAATCATTGGCAGTTCTTTTTTGGGATTTATGCAAAACATTAATGATTATGAATGTGCAACTGAGAGTAAAATTTCTATTTTTAATTGGAATATGCTTATGGATATTATTGCAGAGTCTGCAGATACTATTTACTTTGTACATTCAAACGAAACTCATCCTCCTTTTCATTCAGGAAATCCGAAAAAGCCCTTGACATCAAATGCAGAATACTATGAGTATTGTGCCTCTCCAGAAAAAGCACCTCTGGAATATTTTAAAAATATGAATGATTTGCATGCGTACGCTGTAGCTTATGCTGACCAACAGCTTGAATTTGTTGTAAATCTGTTGGATATCGAAAGGAATACATTAATAGTAACTTCTGACCATATGTTAATCAAGAAACACATAAAACTCGCCCAAATACCTTTAAAGCCTGATATGTATAAGATTCCTCTTGTTATTCATTCAAAATCGGCGAAACCGGGTAGATATGAAGACATTTATAGCTCATCGGAGTTAACTAATATACTACGCCATATAATGAGCGGAGACCAAGAGTTAACAATTGCACCTTATGAATATGCGCGTCAAGAATATCAACCAAGTTATGGAAAAAATTTGATATTAGACCGTGGTTACGGTTTCATTGTTTTAAATACAGCTATTGATAAATATGTCTTTAATTTAGACGGATGTGAAGAATATTATCTTTTCCCGAATGTAGAGTTAAATTTAGTTTCTGATCCACAGTACAAAAAACGTATTGATTATTTTCGTAGTCAAATTGATATAGATACTCGTGAGGTTTGGAAATTTATGTTCGAAAGATACCCTGTTATGCTAGAAATTCATCAAGACAGGGTATTAGAGCTTCTTAACGAGAACAAGAATCCGCAGCATCTCATATCTATAGTGTCGCCATGAAATGTATTATAGAACAAGTGGATAAAATAAAAAATTTTTACAGGAGGACAGTACGCGAATGAGTGGACAGGTATTTTGGATTACGGGGTTTTCAGGCGTTGGGAAAACTACTATCGGGACACGGCTCTACTATAAACTAAAAGAAAAATACTCTCAAATTGTACTTTTGGATGGAGATGTTATTAAAAAACTATTTGGTGCTGAAAATCCAGACTACTCTATGGAAGGCAGAAAAAAGCGTGCATTTCAATATTCTGAGTTATGCAAATTGCTGGCTTCTCAAGGTATTACGGTGATTTGTTGCACAATTGCCATGTTTGACGATGTCCGGGATTGGAATCGCAAAAATATACAGAGATATTTTGAAGTTTTTATTGACGTTGAATTAGAAACAGCCATGAAACGGGATGCCAAAGGGCTTTATAAAAAGTTTTTTGGCGGTAGGGATGCAATGGTGGGTGCCGATGGTAGTGCCGAATTGCCTAAGAATCCCAATGTGATCATACATAACAGCATGGATGGCAATATCGACGGGTATATTGACGAAATCCTGTTTAAATCTATGGAATCAAAAAACCAAGAGAGCTTTTATTGGGATGGTTACTATAAAAGCGGCTATGCTCCAACGCCTCCCTCAGATTTTGCAAGATTCACAATGGAATATGTGAAAACGGGAGGAAAACTTATAGATTTAGGGTGTGGTAACGGGCGGGATAGTGTTTTCTTTTGTAAGAACGGTTTAAAAGTAACCGCAGTGGATTCATCTGCTGATGCAATCTCATGTATTGACAAATCGCTGCCGATATTTGCCATATGTGATGATTTTGTTGCGGCAAAGGCTTTATTTTGCGTGGATTATGACTATTGTTACGCGCGTTGGTCGATTCACGCAATCAACAAAAACCGACAAGAAGAGTTGTTACCGAGCGTTTATAATGCCCTAAGAGAAAGTGGATTGTTTTTTATCGAAGCACGTACAATCCATGATAATAAATATGGAAAAGGCGAACAGATTGGCCCTGATGAATATTTTTTTGACAACCACTATAGGAGGTTTATAAATCCTGATGCCCTAAAAGAGCAGCTTGAAAGGATAGGCTTTGCTATTGTATACTATGAGGAATCCAATCGGTTTTCAGTAGTTAACGAAGATGCGCCTACTTTGATAAGAATTGTGGCTAAGAAGATGAACTGAATTATGAGGATTATTTATGATTGATTTGCACATATACAAATAAGTTGGAAAGTCGGCACTCGCCAAGCGAGAACATTGCTATAGCTGAGTAGTAACATTATTTTTACAAACAGCCAAACAGATTCTTGTTTGGCTGTTATTATATTCAACTTGATATTGGCAAAATTTTAAGCTAAACTATAATTACTTCATCATAACGGAGGCGTAAAGTATGCCTGATATCTTAGTAGAAGTTCAGAATGTATCAATGCGTTTTAACCTAGCCCGTCAAAAGGTTGAAAGCTTAAAAGAATATGTAGTTAAATCCCTAAAACGCCAGATGTTTTTTGAAGAATTTTGGGCTTTGTCAGATATTTCATTCACCTTAGAACGCGGCGAAAAATTGGGTGTGATGGGGCCGAATGGAGCCGGCAAGTCTACACTTATGAAATTGATTGCTGGTGTAATGCAGCCAACTATGGGGAGTGTAGCTGTAAGGGGTTCTATCGCCCCTCTTTTGGAGCTAGGTGCTGGATTTGACAATGAGTTGACGGGCAATGAAAATGTTTACTTAAATGGCGCGGTATTGGGCTATTCCAGAGAGTTTATGAGGAAGTGTCATAATGAGATCATGGAGTTCGCGGAACTGGGAGATTTTGCGAATGTACCTATTAAGAATTATAGTTCCGGTATGAGAGGCCGTCTTGGTTTCGCTATTGCAACTTTTGTTCAACCTGAAATATTGATAGCCGACGAGATTTTCGCGACAGGTGACGAGTTATTCAGAAAAAAATGCGCTGATCGGATGAATGGGATGATAAAAAATGGTACATCGGTTATTTTAGTCTCTCATTCGTTAGGACAGATTAAAAGCATGTGCGACACTGCGCTGTTATTGGATAAAGGCCGTATGATCCAATATGGCCGGGTTGCGAAGTAGAGCCTATGATTAATATACTATTTCTTAATAAAGACGGCTTCCTATAAAAACAATAATTGAATCGGGAACGGCAAAAGAATTAAAAATACGTGTTCCCGACGGCGCGAAAAGCGTTAGACTGGAATTACAACTACAGGGTTACATATTGATAAGGGTAGAAAAAGTTACAGTAGATGGTAAAAACGTGGAATGCATCCCGCAAAACGCAGCCGGCATACAGGACGGCAATCTTTTTATCAACAGTCCGCCGCGTTATATGGTGTGGTGGAAGCAATCGGGAGTTAGATCACTAAACATAAAACTTAAAATACTTGAATTATCGGCCGATGATGCGGTTACCGCTCTGATGTCTTCGATGGAAGCATGGAAGATAGATAGGGACGCAAGAGAAGCGGAGCTGAGCCGTCTAAACATGGCTTTCAATGATATATTTACATCGAATGCGTGGCGTGCGGTTCGGGTGTATTATCGTATAAAAGATATCATAAAAATGATTTTAAAGCTCATTCCAGCTAGTGATAAGCAAAAGCGGAGTCTAGCCGCGCGATTCGGTTTTTTTACCCGCCCGGCAAAGCATACCAGAGCGCGCATAGAAGCATCGCAAGCATATTATCGGATCAGGGATAGGATTTCTTTTCCGCTGTCTATTCAAGAACCTGCCGCAGTAAAGCAGGGAACGATAGCCGTTCATTTGCATCTTTATTACAGTGATTTGTTGGATGAGTTCTGTGAGTGGTTTTCGAGGATACCTTTTGAGTATGATTTGTATATTTCTTTAGTTGATAATTCTCTGCGCAAAACTGTTGCCGGGGAGTTTAAGAAACGGACAAAGGCAAAACAAATAATCATAGAGGTCGTGGAAAACAAGGGCCGGGACGTTGCGCCTATGCTTATAAATTTTGGGGATAGATTGTCAGAATATGATTACTTTTTACATATTCATACCAAAAAATCTCCCCATGAGGGCGGTATACCCGGCTGGAGGCAATATCTACTGGATAATCTGCTGAAGGATGAGAGCCATATCAGGCGTATTTTCGGATTGTTTGAGGATCATCCTGAGCTGGGGATACTTTATCCGGAAATACATCCTGATACGCCATATTGGACACTTACTACACAGAGTAATATAAAAGAAATGAAACGGTTGTTTAAAATTTTAGAACTACCTTTTTCTGATAAAGAAAAGTACATAGATTTTCCGGTGGGTACGATGTTTTGGGCGAGAGGCGCGGCATTGAAAGGCATACTGCGAAGTGGAATCACACTAGAGGATTTTCCCAAAGAGGACGGACAAGTAGATGGAACACTGGCACATGCGGTAGAGCGCAGCTTAGCCCTGATAGCGGCGAAGGATGGCTACATACCAGCACAGGTCGATGTTGAAAAAGATTATGTAAATATAGGCGTAGGGCGGCGAAATGTTACTGAATATCTAGCGATGAACGCGTCGGACATGTCTGGTTATGTTAGTCGCTTTCGAAATGCCTCCTTTGATTTATTTGGCACGTTGATAGTTTCAAGCTTTGAAGACGACGAGGCTTTGTGGGAAGAAGTCGGCCAGAAGATAAATGATACGGATTTTATATGGCTGAGAAAGGAAGCTCAAGTCGCTGCGGAGCGTAGAAACGGTGCGGTAGATATACATAATGTTTATATGGAGCTGAAACGATTATCAGGATTTTCAGCCGAGCAGTGTGAACGGATAAAAAACACGGAGTTTCAAACATTGCTCGCCAGTTTAAAGCCTCGCGACACTATAGCGGTGT
Source organism: Holotrichia oblita (assembly GCA_023690525.1). Lineage (NCBI taxonomy): Eukaryota > Metazoa > Arthropoda > Insecta > Coleoptera > Scarabaeidae > Holotrichia > Holotrichia oblita. Next base: position 8,896 of record JALQSN010000438.1, on the reverse strand, counting down.
TTTTCAACGACCTATGCCATTTTAGCGGGAAGGATGTCGTAATAGCAGAAGATACCGTGTGGCCCAAGGCTTATGTAGTGCAAATGCTGGAAGCATGCGGTGTTTACAGTAAAAGGGATATTTACCTGTCTAATGAAATAGGATTGTATAAACGTGACGGGCGTTTATACGACTATTTAAAAGGCAGATTTAAAGGTCAGGCATATGTAAACATAGGGGACGATGAACTGATAGATTTACATATACCGGCACAGAGAAGGATTCATTCCTTTCATATAATGAATCCTGTAGATATGGCGGCGGTAGCTGGTTTAACGGATGAAGAGAAGACGGCATATTATGAAAAGATGAGATGGGATCCGTTCTGCCTGAGTGAAATAATGGAAGAGAAAGCGAAGGCTAAAGAATTTATTGTTGAGGACAATGCTGAATTTATAGATGTTCACTGATTATCGCAGAGAGGCTTTTCTCAGGAGATTTTAACCGGCAGAGTGTTATTAATACAGAGGAAATGTGTTATACTTTATTTGAAGGCTGTGGAAACTATGCAATTAGATTGATAAGCGTTTTTGCAGCAGTGGATACGCCTATCGGTTTTGAATACAATAAACCGAGTAGGGAGGTGATTTATAGGACAACATAATGAAAGCAAAAGCAATGCGTAGAAATGTGCAAAGGGATGTAAATGACAGAGGATTGAAAATGTTATTGGTAAAAAATTTGTTGCTCTGCGTATCAATTAGTGTTATAATTGATGGAACAATTTGAGCGCGAGAACGATGAAACAGCATAATCGCTTGGAACTTCTACCCAAAAGTTAATGCCGTGTATTAACAAGACTGCAAAGAAAATCAGAAAGGTGGTATATCTGAATATTTATAGATTCACATTTTATTCAGAAAAGTAGTCATAGTAAGGAATCATCTAAAAATAAAACAGACACTTAGCGAAATAGATTCTTAAGCTTTGTCCGCGGTTTTTGCGGATAAAGCCAGAAGAATAGTATTGAGTTTAGTGGATGTTATTTTTAGACAGTTCCAAAATCACTAGTGGAGGTTAATAATATAATGGCAAAATATTCATCTGTTATCGAAGATCAGGAAGATACGGTTTTCATGTTTGTTTCTGACCGAAAATACGATAGGAAATTATGGAAAACGAAAGAAGATATCATATTTAAGGACACGGGCGGTCATGAAAATACAGCTGAAAAACACGATGCGGCTTCGTTACAAACAGGTGGAGTGCCAGGCGAAGAACAACAGAGATAAATTTGGCATAATGGCGTACGCTGGCATTACGGATGTGTAATGCGGGATAGTACGCCATTTTTATATTCAGTAAAAGTATAATAAATAATAGAAGAAACGACGGAGAAAGTAGAATGATAAAAGGCTATATAATAAATTTATACCGTAAAATTGCGTCTGAATTCTGGCAGGAAGATCAAGACAAATCCCAGTTTATTACTTTTATGATATATGATAGGCTATATTGTCATCGTGTCAGTAAATTTGAAGATTTCTTTTCTATACCATTAGACAGATTAGAAAAAGAAGATTTTATGTATATAAGTGAACGGCAAAAAATATTGTTGTACAGCCAAACTGATGAAGCTGATACATATATCGATATATTTAACGATCAGCAGATAAATGAAGAAAAGCCTATTTTGATATTCACTTTTCTTGATTTTGCGAAATCAGACGCGTTGGATAATACAGAGAATATGAACTTCCTGCAAAAGTATATAGAGACGAGCGAAAAAGAACTCGGCTGTGTTATTCGTATGTTTAAGACTCTCGGGGTCAGCGATGTAGTTTTGATTGTTAGAACATCAACGTTTAACGACGCGTTTGGTATTTTGAAAAATATAAAAAAATGCGGTGTTTCTATCTCGAGTTGTTACTCTATATCGGCGATAAACCGCATTAATTGTGACAAATGGGACAAAGAAACTAATCTAAACGCCTCCATAAGACTTTCCTTGAATCCGTCTGACAAACATGACGGTATTATCCGGAGTATTGCTTCATCAGGAGCGTTTAGAGGCGCTCCTGACGTCAAATTATGTCTTGGAAAATACGATTATGAGATAATCGGAGCTTTAGAAAACCCCGAAAAATTGATAAAGCTATTTATAGATGACGGTTGTTTAAGTCCTGTCAGTCGGTTTTACGGCGGAAACGTTTCTGACACTAATACGCGTCTTCTCGAAGAGCATATTATTCCGGACGGTGGTATACCCGACTGTGGTTCAGAGCAACCACAGGGTAATAAAGGCTTTGACGATAATTTGGTTAGCTTGAAAAAATTGGTTGATCGTGTTTTAGAAGCCGAATTTATGACGCGCTCTATGAGAACGTCGCTAGCCAAGCTCTTGCTTAGATTGATGCAGACATATGCGTCTGTTTATACGCGTAAGTTTTGCAGAAATATAAGCGACGCGATAATGAAAGCCGTTGAAGAAATATATAATTATTTTTATCAGGTTCGTGAGTCGGGAAAAAAACAGGAAAATAAATATCTGGGGAATAATTTGTTTGATGTACTTGGTCATTTAAACACATTGTTGGATAATAGAGTTTTAACGATCAGACATGATTTTGAAAGTCCCCAGCAAGGTAATACTGTCTATATCGAATATGCGGCAAAGCTTATGCTTTCGTATACATATGTAGTCGACGCCCTCGGGAGTATATTTAAGGAAATCGGTGAGCAAAACGGAGGAAAGGACAGGCTTCCTATACTGATAGTTGATAATGTACAACATGTATGCGTAAATATTGTAGGTAATATGCCAATTTCAACTATAGCAACACCTCAATGTCTGCTATTTGACATCAGGTATTTATTACCGATTATCATACATGAAACCGCTCATGTCCGGCGTATAGGATGGGAAAGAAGAGACAGGAATAAGCTTTTGGCCGATTCTGTTTTTAACTGTATTTATGACGAATACAGTGATAAATTAGATAATAGCAAATACTATCCGAATAGTAATTGGATTTGTTTACAAAAATTTTATAATGACAGATTCGAGGTGTTTATACCGAAACTTCAAGATTGTGTAACTATTAGAATACTCGAAAGCTGTAAATATAAAACCGAAGCCGGAAAAATTTGCTCTGATGTTTTAAAAATGATAAACCTCTTAATGGATGCTATAAATGATATAACTGCTGATGCGTTTATGATTTATCAGCTGGATATAAAAGAAGCCGCTGATTATTTAAATATTATGAAATGGTATTATTGTCAGATTGGGATTAACTGGACTACTGAAACTATATTTGAAAAATTAAGAATTTTTGTTGTGTTATCATATTTAATTAATGAAAATAAAGTAGACATTGGAAAAATAGTTGAAGTGATTAAAAATACCTTTGATAGTGATAGCGAAAGAAACGAGCTGGAATGTAAACTAAATAATGAGTATCAAGAATTTATATAAGGCTTTTGTGGAAGACGCTCATAAGTTTTTATCGAAAACAGTTATACCGGGAATAAAGGTACAAATGGATGCTCTAAATGAACAAAAAAATGTATCCCATGACTTAAAAGAATACCTGATCCGCCATTATAGAAGACTCATTGACTCATTTAACGACAAGAACAAAAACGAGCAGGATTATTTTGAGCGGTGTATTGACTTTATCGAGGAAGGTTATGAAAGAGTGTAGGACATATCATAAAAGCGAAATAGATTTTATAATATACTGATGCTGTAAGGGGAGGCGGAGGAGTGGATAATCAAACCGATAAAAAGATATTGGACGAATCGACTGTCATGTATGTGAACTTTGTAAAGATTGCTGAACAGTACAGGGAATTGAATAGAACTGATACTGTTAACAGAATAGATAATCTAAAAGAGGCCGAAAAGAATTATAGTGAAGCAATACAAAGAGCAGATGAGTGTCTATGGAAGTCCCGGCAAATAGAGGTTGATTGTGACAATATATATAGAGATATATGGAATTATTCTGTCAAAAGAGCTTACATATGCAATGAAATCGCTGAATCTTATGAAAATCCGTGTAACGATACAAAACCGGATTATTATAATTATGAAAAGCATATGTATTATGCCAAAGCTATAGAAAGCTGCGATAGAGTAATATACGAGTATACGCTGGAGAAACAGACGCTTAAAAAAAATGCCTATAAAATACGCGGTGATGTTTATAATAATCTTCATAATTTGGATAGGGCGATCGAGGATTATGAAAAAGCGATCGGATGTTTTCCGGCTGATAATGATTTTGATTATGCATTAAGAATAGCATTGCATACCATATATATGATTAAAACTGACTTGGAATCTACAAAGGAGCATGAAAAAGAGGGCCTTTTAAAAAAAGCAAAGGTATATATCGACGCTACGGAGGATGAAAAAGATCAAGGCGTAGTAGAATATTTTAAATATTATGAGTTGTATGTCAAGCTTTTAATTAAGCAAAAAAAATTTCAAGACGCTGTTAATAAAATTAATGAATGTGTTAAAGAAATAAAAGTGAGTCATTTGGTATCCAAGTTCGATGAATACCGTGAAAGTCTCAAAATTTTTGAAGGTAAATCCAAACGATTATTGGGAACGTGCTATTATAATTTAGGTTATCATGAAAAAAGCAACAAGAAAGCCGGGGAGCATTATGATACTGCGATAAAGTGGCTAGAGCCTTATATTAAAGGCTGCGAGGAAGGGACAATAGAGCATGCAGTTAATGATCTTGGGGATGCTAATTATTGTTTGTCTAAGATATATTATGCTAAAAGTGAATATAGCAAAACAAAAGATATTATAGACAAAGTCATGAAAAAGCCCGAAGACGCGATGAATATAAACAGATTTCGCACGTTGCTGCCGGAGTTGTATAATTATTGGGGAGAATATAATAAAACTATTGATGAGCTTTTTTTGATTTTAGGTGACACAAATAAAGTTAAAGATGATGAGGAAGAAAAAAATGCGCTTGAGAATTTGGGTGCATATGTGGGTGAGAGCGAGGACACCGATACCGACGCGGACACTGATCGGATAAGCATGGCAAACGCTTATTATTTGCGTGGCAAAGCGTTGTATAAGTTATACAGGTATGCTGAAGCCAGGGCTGACCTAATAAAGGCGGTGAATATCAATAAAAATGACAATACCGATAAAGAAACGAATAAATTAAGTATTAAGAGATTAAAGGGCATATATCATGAACAGCTTGCAAAGGTTTATATGTGTCTGTATATGGACGGCAAAGGCTCGCTTGAAAATGCTGCTACAGCTTTTGAGAACGGTAAAACAATATATAAAGCACGTCTTGAGCCGACTCAATACATCGAAAATAAGTTGCTTGAAGTCATAGGCTTGCAAGCCGTTATTGAATTTGCCAGTTATAAAAAAATGAAGACAGTGAAAATCCAAAGAAGCAAAAAAATGAAGACAGTGAAAATCCTAAGAAAAAAAAATAACATAAGAATAAGCAAACTTCTAAGCGAAATATACATATCGGGGATCTACCTCGAAGTGAAAAACAGAATAAATGACTTTACATCGTTTATCCAGGAGAAAAAGGGAGAAACCGTCAGTTCCGCAGAATCCCCGTTTGTATTGACTGTTCTGAGGAGATGGAATTCTTATACGCCTATACTTGCCAACCACGCGTACAGCAAAGGCGGTGGTTATTTTATCAGGGTTGACGGCTTCGGAATAGTCGTGGATCCGGGATTTGATTTTATAGAGAATTTTATGCAATATGATTTCAAGTTTCATAATATCGATTATGTGTTGATTACACATAACCATAACGATCATACGGCCGACATCGAATCATTGCTGACGCTGCTCCATCAATATAACGACGCTATATTGGGCGAGTACGAGTCTCCTGAAACGGGTACGATAATGTATGAAGTGCTTCAGGAGGTGTCCGGGGATATTAATAATAAAAATATTTCGGAATATGAGGATAAAGTCGAAGTGTTGACTAAAAACAAAGCCAAAAAAAGGTTTTCCGAGATGAGAACCCGCAGAAAAAGAATTAAGTTTTTTATGACCGTCAGTACATATAACAAATTTGTTACGATGACAAAGCTCGAGAGGGAAACCGAATATGACATCGATATTATAAAAGCCGGAGTTCCGCTGGAAATAGAATGCCATACCCATAAAGAGGGAGATAAAGAAGTTAAAAATCTTACAGTAACCCCAATCGAAGCCAAGCATAAAGATATGGCCTCCGATAGGGACTGTGTGGGTTTTGTATTTAAGTATGACAATGTTGAAAAGGATAAAAATGGAAAAGAAAAATGTAAAAAGGATAAAGGCGGGAAAGAGGCTTGCGAAAGATTTGCCTTGATTTATACAGGTGACACTGGATTTAACAAAAAAATTGAAGATAAGTATAAAGAATATATGGACGCGTTTGTCCCAAGAGAGAAGTTCAAAGTAATTCTCTTGGCTCACTTAGGTGGATTTAAACCGTTTGAAAATAAATTTAATCCATTTAATGATGATTTTTCTCCTCCAAAAGGATTGGATAAGGATCAATTTAACGAGAGGTATTTTTATCCCAATCACCTTGGTCGCATAGGACTGGCACGTTTAGTTGAGGTAGTGAAGCCTGACATATGCCTTGTATCAGAGTTTGGCGAAGAGTTTGCGCGTACGAGACGACGGCTGATTAAAGCATATGATGATGTTTATTATGATGAAAATAATAAGAAAACAAAGTTTTTTGCGGTGGATATCGGATTTAAGATGAACGCCGAAAGTAAAATCTATGCGATCGAAGAAGCCGACGAAGAAGATGGCAAGCTTGCACGCGGCTATTATGGCTGGGAAGAGATAGAAGTATGTGAAAGGCGTATTGATACATCACTTCATTATTACAGAGCATACAAGGTTGATGAGAGTGACAAGAAGAAAAAAATAGCCTTATTAGACGAAGCTCAGGTGACAGACGTACTGTATCGTGAGTATATAAGTAAAATTAATATGTCGTGATTTGAATCATAAATCTTGATAATAAGGATTTTGGAACCTGAACTAATGGGATATAACGGTTAGAGGATACCCCACTGAACCAGTCGTATTATCGACATAAATAGCGGCTCCGGTAAACGGGCACATAGCAACTCAAACAAAGACACCTGTTTTCCGAGATGGTAAAACTTCAAAATATCGGCGGGTGTCTTTCCGTATAGAAACCACTGCTCTCGTGCAGAGAACCATTTTTGCCCATCGGATATTACTTGTCTCAATACCGGAAAACTATCTAGCCTTGACTCATATTGTTCGAATCGTACTATGCCTGGAAGTATTCGGTATTTATAGTAGCTTTGTTTATCCGTAACCTTTGACATAACGGCTGATTGGTTATCGCCATGCAACCGATACTGTACCAGCGGCTCCGGCACATATGCTATGCCTCCATGCACAGCCGCCCAGAGAGTCAGCCAGTGATCCGCTGTCATTGGTTTGATGAATGGCAAAGCGGTTTTTGCAATATTGGTAGACATTATAAATGCAGTGCCGTTTGTGAAATTTTTGAAAAGCAGCGTTTTTGCCAGATCACTGCCGCCTTCCATATGTGTAAGCCTCCTGCGCACATCACGCAGGCTGCCAGATACATAGCTGCCGTCCGCGCTCATGACAGACAGGTCAGAGTAAGCCAGCGCTGCTCTCGTTTGCCGGAGTTTGTTTATCAGAACGGTTGTTTTTTGTGGAATCCGAATATCATCCTGATCGCAGTAAGATATATATTCACCGTGAGCCATAGCAGTGAGCTTTTCAAATGTCAGATCGCTGCCTAGGTTGTTGTCGTTCCGGATCAGCTTGTACGGCACACGTTTAAAACAATCGCTAAAAGCTTCTCTGATTGGTAATATGTAGTTTTCATCAGAAGCGTCGTCACAGGCTATGACGTCTATATACTCATAATCCTGTGATTCAATGGAAGATAGTTGCTCTCTCAGCCAGCTTATGTTAGGATTATATATGGCGATAACCACAGTTACATGATCATTCAAGTTTATCACACCGTTTTTGTTTTATATTTTACATATAGGGAAGTAGAAAAATAATGAACACTATAGAGCAAGCACGTGATATAGTCACCAAATTTTTTAAATACCAGCCACTGCTGCAGGAGCTTGTAAAGCGGGATATCAGAGCAAAATACAAGCGATCAATGCTAGGCATACTTTGGACTGTGCTCCATCCGTTGCTGGATATGTTGGTGCTGAGCTTCGTTTTTTCCACTTTATTTAAAAGAAACATTGATAATTATCCCGTTTATTTAATTTGCGGCAGGAGTGTTTTTCATTTTTTTAGCGAGGCAACCAACTCTTGTTTAATGTCTATAAATAGCAATTCAACCTTTATAAAACGGGTTTATATGCCAAAATATATGATCCCATTGTCACGAGTATTGTCGGCTGTAAATATGTTGTTTTCATTGACGGCTATTCTTCTGGTAATGTTTATTACCGGAGCAAAGGTTTCATGGACATTTTCATTGGTTATTTTTCCGATTATTTATACCTTTCTCTTTTCATATGGAGTCGGAATGATATTGGCCTGCGGAATGGTGTTCTTTAATGATCTGCAGCATTTGTATGGTGTGTTCATGACGTTGTTTATGTATTGCACGCCTATTTTTTATCCGGTTGACATATACCCGGCAAAGTATGCTTTTATTTTCAGGGCTAATCCTTTATATCAACTGGTTCTGATGACTAGAAATACTATATATTATGGCATAGTACCGACATTCAACGAACATATGATATGTCTGGCATATGGTGTGATAGTGATGATAATAGGAACGATCGTTTTTGTAAAAAATCAAAATAAATTTATCCTATATGTATAGCCATTTGGATAATGAGATAATTG
>JALQSN010000437.1:0-42354 GCA_023690525.1 Holotrichia oblita | reverse complement strand
GTTGCCGTAAAAAAAGGTTAAATCGGAATTAAACTCGATAAATAATTGAAATTATAAATTTATTAAATTCCACTACGACTGGCGCCATCTCGGGTGCGACGGCTGAAAGGATGGAGGTCGGCTAATCCTTCTCTAGATTCCTATAATTCTATGTGGTGAGTTACTCCGCTAGTCGCTAGCGAACTAATACAGCCACCGCCCCCGAGATGGCGGTAAATACGTCAGAATTTTTAATTTATAACGAAATTAGTTATTAGCGAGGTTTGCAAGTCCCGAACCGACGTATACGATTAAAATTACCATCAGTTTTTTATATGGAATCTTTTAAACACACGAAATCTTACCGTTCTTCTGTTTACCGAATAATGATACTTTCTAATGGAGTCAATATGTAGCGCCTGAATATATCACCCCTCGGCAACCCAATATACACGACCGTGATTTAAGTTGCGTACTAAGGAGGATAACCATCGCATGTCTACATTTATTTATAGTTGTATTTACCCGCTAATATGTAAATCAAACACGATATATAAATATAATTCGAAGTCTTTATTGAGTATATATAATATGTATACAAGGTGATAGAGCATAGGTGGTCATCATCAACGGCGAGCTGATCTGCAAAACCACTCCGACGGTTAGGCTGCTCGCGTAACGGCCTTAGCCTTAGCCGTCTTATCAGCGACGAATATGATCGGCACCTGGCTTAGAAATAATGGTTTAGGAGAGGTCTAAACAATTCTCTCGCTAACAAAGCTTCCAGACAGGGCCGCAGTCGCAATAGCTAGCTGAACTCCGTAAACTATGCAGGCGGTGACGCGCACCTAACGTCCGCGTTAGCAGCCGTCTTATCATTGACGAAAATGAACGGGCCATGTGTTAGAAACAGTTTAGGGGACGTCCAAACAATTTTATAATTAACAAAATATCCAGACAGATCGGCGATAGCTAGCTGATCTACGTAAACTAATCAGGCGGTTAGGCGCGCCTGACGGCCGCGTTGGCCGTCTTATTATTGACGAAAATGAACGGGCCATGTGTTAGAAACAGTTTAGGGGACGTCCAAACAATTTTATAATTAACAAAATATCCAGACAGATCGGCAATAGCTAGCTGATCTACGTAAACTAATCAGGCGGTTAGGCGCGTCCGACGGCCGCGTTAGCCGTCTTATTATTGACGAAAATGAACGGGCCATGTGTTAGAAACAGTTTAGGGGACGTCCAAACAATTTTGTAATTAACAAAAAAAAAAGGTTTTCTCTCGCGATATCTCCGCCATTATGGGAGATGGGACCGAAATCTCTTCGGTACGACGCCGACGCTCCAAAGGACCATCAGTAACAATCTGTAACAGTTTAAAAGGAGAGTTTAAGAATTCTACAAATGGCCGACTAGTCCGCTCGTACCTACTACCATTCGTCTCCGTCCATTTCCATTCTACATATATACGGTCCCGGCAGTACCTATGACGTAGTACGTAGTAGGAAGGCAGAGTTCAACCCTCTAAGTTATCGCAACCAACCGTCCGTCCAACCATCCATCAAGTCTGGAAGATCGGCACTACATTCGACGCCTCTGGCGGTAGCAAGCAACGCTGTAAATTCATATTCATATCTAATAGATGTGTTAACTGCTGTCTAAGCTGATTGCAAATAAGAAGGAAGCGTAAAGCTATAAGCACCCACCTTTAGGTGAGGATGTTATCTGCAAACTACACGTGCTAGCTGTCCGTAGGTAATGAAAAAGGCAGCAAGAAAGTTAGGGAGCATGCAGTAGCAAAATCATTACCTATGAACAACTGAAACCAACGGTAAGGTTAAGGGTTACATACGATGCTCTAATGATGCGTCAGATCCTCTATAGTCTATATCTAGCATATTGTACCTAAACGTTACATTACAACATTCACGTAAACAACTTATGTCTTGTTAAGAAATAGGAAAGACCGTACAGTTCATTTGGTATATCAACTTCTTATCTCTACTTAAATTGTACAGCAGGATGCAGTATTTTATTTGAACGATTGCAGTACAGACTACGTATTGTCCTCAACTACTACTACTACTACTACTATCGTATAATAAATGTAGGTACCTCTAAACATCATCATATTATCCTGCGAAACACGGTCAACAAACGGCTCAGGCAGGTTTGTGTTTGTGTTTTTCCACAACCCTCAACTTCGCATGCTATTTTCACAGGCAAGGTACGATTTTCCGTTAGCGTTTCCGGGCCTAGATGGAAGCAGGGCTATCCACCGGCCATACTGATACCTCCGGCCCCTCAGAAAATCAACAACTAATTAAGAAAATACGAATAAAGGTATACGTAACAGATTCATTGCGAACATAACCTCGAAATCTCTATAGCATAGCCAATATACGAACCGGGAGCAGGGAAGAGCTCTGCGCTCCGCCGGACGGACCAGGGTAGTGTCACTTCGCTCTTCGAAAAAGGGCGCGAAATTTCGTCCGGCATCGCGCCTGGTGTCCAGGTAAATTGGACGTATTAACACTTCCGGCGTGCCGTTCCGTGCCAGATAGTAGCGCAGGCGTGTCCTGTCGACGATACCGTTCGGGTTACGGCTATACTACACGGATTTAAAGCGTTTTTAGTATTATAAGCGATCGGTCAAGGTCATCCGAATCGGGGACACCAGACCGACGTAAACAGCCATAGGTGAACGTACCCTCGTCCCAAAATCCGCTTGTGCTGCCCCCAGCCGTCGACTAGGCGTACTAATTTTATTCAAATAAAAATTCAATTCTATTTCGCTATACAGAGCATACAATTAAGAATTATAGCAGTTTTTCGTGCGGAATTTGTTTAAAAGTAAACTAAATCTTCGGTTTTTCATTTGAAAACGTCAAATACTCACTATAGTACTTACCTAGTTACCTTTTAATTCTCGATTTATTTCCACTTGTAGGTCAATAAACTATGTAAATAAATAATTAAATACCAATTAATTATTTAGTTTATTGACCTAATTAATATTAAAGGAATACATTGTATTAGATACGTATGGCACATATTGTGAGTTGCTGATGTATGTACGTAATCTTTAATAAGACGTCTTCCTGCAGATGACAATGCGTATTAAAACGATTAATAGATAGAATTTATTGTCTGCTATATGAATAGAATGGGAACGTTGCCGTAAAAAAAGGTTAAAACGGAATTAAACTCGATAAATAATTGAAATTATAAATTTATTAAATTCCACTACGACTGGCGCCATCTCGGGTGCGACGGCTGAAACGATGGAGGTCGGCTAGTCCTTCTCTAGATTCCTATAATTCTATGTGGTGAGTTACTCCGCTAGTCGCTAGCGAACTAATACAGCCACCGCCCCCGAGATGGCGGTAAATACGTCAGAATTTTTAATTTATAACGAAATTAGTTATTAGCGAGGTTTGCAAGTCCCGAACCGACGTATACGATTCAAATTACCATCAGTTTTTTATATGGAATCTTTTAAACACACGAAATCTTACCGTTCTTCTGTTTACCGAATAATGGTACTTTCTAATGGAGTCAATATGTAGCGCCTGAATATATCACCCCTCGGCAACCCAATATACACGACCGTGATTTAAGTTGCGTACGAAGGGAGGATAACCATGGCATGTCTACATTTATTTATACTTGTATTTACCCGCTAATATGTAAATCAAACACGATATATAAATATAATTCGAAGTCTTTATTGAGTATATATAATATGTATACAAGGTGATAGAGCATAGGTGGTCATCATCAACGGCCAGCTGATCTGCAAAACTACTCCGACGGTTAGGCTGCTCGCGTAACGGCCTTAGCCTTAGCCGTCTTATCAGCGACGAAAATGATCGGCACCTGGCTTAGAAATAATGGTTTAGGAGAAGTCTAAACAATTCTCTCGCTAACAAAGCTTCCAGACAGGGCCGCAGTCGCAATAGCTAGCTGAACTCCGTAAACTATGCAGGCGGTGACGCGCACCTAACGTCCGCGTTAGCAGCCGTCTTATCATTGACGAAAATGAACGGCCCATGTGTTAGAAACAGTTTAGGGGACGTCCAAACAATTTTCTAATTAACAAAATATCCAGACAGATCGGCAATAGCTAGCTGATCTACGTAAACTAATCAGGCGGTTAGGCGCGCCTGACGGCCGCGTTAGCCGTCTGAACGGGCCATTATTGACGAAAATGAACGGGCCATCTGTTAGAAACAGTTTAGGGGACGTCCAAACAATTTTCTAATTAACAAAAAAAGGTTTTCTCTCGCGATATCTCCGCCATTATGGGAGATAGGACCGAAATCTCTTCGGTACGACGCCGACGCTCCAAAGGACCATCAGTAACAATCTGTAACAGTTTAAAAGGAGAGTTTAAGAATTCTACAAATGCCCGACTAGTCCGCTCGTACCTACTACCATTCGTCTCCGTCCATTTCCATTCTACATATATACGGTCCCGGCAGTACCTATGACGTAGTACGTAGTAGGAAGGCAGAGTTCAACCCTCTAAGTTATCGCAACCAACCGTCCGTCCATCCATCCATCAAGTCTGGAAGATCGGCACTACATTCGACGCCCCTGGCGGTAGCAAGCAACGCTGTAAATTCATATTCATATCTAATAGATGTGTTAACTGCTGTCTAAGCTGATTGCAAATAAGAAGGAAGCGTAAAGCTATAAGCACCCACCTTTACGTGTGAGGATGTTATCTGCAATACTACACCGTGCTAGCTGTCCGTAGGTAATGAAAAAGGCAGCAAGAAAGTTAGGGAGCATGCAGTAGCAAAATCATTACCTATGAACAACTGAAACCAACGGTAAGGTTAAGGGTTACATACGATGCTATAATGATGCGTCAGATCCTCTATAGTCTATATCTAGCATATTGTACCTAAACGTTACATTACAACATTCACGTAAACAACTTATGTCTTGTTAAGAAATAGGAAGGACGGTACGGTTCGTTTGGTAAATCAACTTCTTATCTCTACTTAAATTGTACAGCAGGATGCAGTATTTTATTTGAACGATTGCAGTACAGACTACGTATTGTCCTCAACTACTACTACTACTACTACTATCGTATAATAAATGTAGGTACCTCTAAACATCATCATATTATCCTCTAAACGAAACACCGTCAACAAACGGCTCAGGCAGGTTTGTGTTTGTGTTTTTTCCACAACCTACAACTTCGCATGCTATTTTCACAGGCAAGGTACGATTTTCCGTTAGCGTTTCCGGGCGTAGATGGAAGCAGGGCTATCCACCGGCCATACTGATACCTCCGGCCCCTCTGAAAATCAACAACTAATTAAGAAAATACGAATAAAAGTATACGTAAGAGATTCATTGCGTACATAACCTCAAAAGCTCTATAAAATAGCCAATATACGAACCGGGAGCAGGGAAGAGCTCTGCGCTCCGCCGGACGGACCAGGGTAGTGTCACTTCGCTCTTCGAAAAAGGGCGCGAAATTTCGTCCGGCATCGCGCCTGGTGTCCAGGTAAATTGGACGTATTAACACTTCCGGCGTGCCGTTCTGTGCCAGATAGTAGCGCAGGCGTGTCCTGTCGACGATACCGTTCGGGGTACGGCAATTCTACACGGATTTAAAGCGATTTTAGCATTATAAGCGATCGGTCAAGATCATCCGATTCGGGGACGTCAGACCGACATAAACAGCCATAGGTGAACGTACCCTCGTCCCAAAATCCGCTCGTGCTGCCCCCAGCCGTCGACTAGGCGTACTAAATTTATTCAAATAAAAATTCAATTGTATTTCGCTATACAACGCATACAATTAAGAATTATAGCAGTTTTTCGTGCGGAATTTGTTTAAAAGAAAATTAAATCTTCGGTTTTTCATTTGAAAACGTCAAATACTCACAAGTAATGTATGTATATATTTTCTGACCTTTATTTACATAAGTAGCTCTTAAGTACCTTTTAATTCCCGATTTATTTCCACTTGTAAGTCAATAAACTAAATAAATAATTAAATACCTGTTATTTATTTATTTAGTTTATTGACCTACTTAATCTTAAAGGAATACATTGTATTAGATATGTATGTATGTACGGAGTATGTTTAGAATATACATTAGTAATATGTAGTCTAAAACATAAATCATACATCGTATATTGTATCTATCATTTCAAATTTAATTAAAAAAAATTAATAAAAAAAACTTTTATTGTAACATCACTGTATATATACATAAATATATAATGTATATATTTTTAATAAAAAATATATCAAATTTTTCGACTATTCCTAATTCAATATGTAATCTTGATTAATATAATAAATTCCGCCGTTTTAAAATCATTTTCCTATTTAAAATATTATATTATATTGAATGCATTTATTTCGGCATCTTATATAAAAAAACAAACAGCAACCGTTGAAGAAACGCTGCAAAAAAACTGCCACGTCACCCGGCCGCCCAGATGCCGGCAAATAGCAACCGGCCAACTATGCAGCGTCCGTAAGCGAACATGCTATTGCGGTAACATCGCCGACTACTCAGTTGGGCCGACCCGTTCGCACCGCTACGTGTTGAAACGCGCCGTCAATTGTTTTCCCATATACGGAAATAAATTCGTGTAGTATAAACGCGCGTCGCGTTCGCGCGGCTTCAGTTTCCAATATGAATTGCGGTTATTAATCAGGTAAATTATCTAATTAATATAACTTATAAATACCCCAATTAATGTTATACGATAAACTGCGATGAAATTCCCGTTAAAACGATCTCCAATTAAAATATTTTTCCTTTTTTTCAGTGTAATAATTCGGAATAGAAGCCTGCGGTTTCCGCGAATAGGAGGGGATAGACGAATTATTTAGAATGTGTCTACGGTGAGTCACATCTTTTTTAATTGAATTGAATACATTTATTATTAATTAATTCAATATTATTTTTACACGCTAAATAAGATATGGATTTATATTATGAAGTATTATTATTTTGTTTTAGTTGAAGCCCTGCCACCACCCCGCCTCCCTCGAAGTCGATGATGAAGACGGCATGGATTTCGGGACATGTAAGGTAGGACAGCTTATTTATTTACCTATTGTAATGAATATGTAGTCAATAATAGTATAATTTGTTTTGTTTCGTAAAATAAGAAAACACACGCAGTAGAAATTATTTTACTTTTCATGTGGTACAACAACAAGATAAATCAAATTGGTGAAATTTAAACATTAATTTTTAAACCAAATATAAAATAAGAGTGTTGAACATAGGTATTTCAGAGAACTAAAATAGAAAACCAACAATATATACATAGATCAAAGTATGCTACAAATTTATAATTTATATAAAACACACATTAAATTCGGAATAAATATACAATTAAATGTATATTTACGAGAAAGTAAACTGACGATTTCCATTAGCGCTTAGAACGAGTAATCACTTGTAAAGTATTCCTACTATTTATTGAAGAGATATTTATATGGAATTTCTATTAATTCTTATTTGTAAATATTAATGTAAATTTTGAGAAAAATAATTAGTATGGGGACATTAGAGTATACATCAGGTTGGTGCAACCAAGATCGGAGATCGAAAATTCGACAAATGTCCGGCTAGATGTCAGAGGACTACCCTACATGATATAAAACACATTTCTGTAAAGTGCACGTGTGAATTTTAACCATATTTCTCTCATAGTATCATTGTTTAGAGTAGACTTAAGTGTTTCCACTTCCTCAAATATTAATCATGTTTACATTTTTATTTCCTAAAAAGGGTAAAGTCTTTAGTTTATATTTCAGGTAGACATAAACATTATACATGTATTCGTCTAGTTTTAAGTTGTTCATGTTGTTCATATATCTATAAACCCTCATCACTGTACTATATCTTTCAACGTTCCAAATGTTCTTTGTTTGTAGTTTGTAATATCTTTCACCATTATGTATAGTCTACGGTATCCAAATATTTTTATTAGTAACAGACTCAATTTAATTATTAGTATATTTTTTCGTGGGAAACCACCCCTTTAAAACAGGAGTGCTCTGCATTAAAAAGTCAGTCGAGTCACAACCAGCACTCTAATTCAATCAGTCGCGTTTCAAATATTTAAGTAGTAAGGAACTTGGAAAATAAATAGTTATTAAATTCAAACCTAGAGTTTTTTATCAACCAAACTCGACCCGAGGTGAAGAGGTACGCAACATAGAAATTCTTTCTTTTTTTGAAATATCTCGGTAATTAAGAGAGATAGTAGCGCAATCTCTTCGGTACAACATTCAGCGCGACGAGTACAATCATTTCCACCACTCGGAGTTCAAAAATTCCACAATTGCCCGGCTAGGAATTTTTCCTTTTTTGAAATATCTCTGCAATTAAGCGAGCTAGGAGCAAGATCTCAACGGTACAACACTCAGCGCGACGAGTAAAATCTTTTACACCCATCGGAGATCGAAAAATCGACAAATGCCCGGCTAGAAATTTTTGTTATTTTTGTAATATCTCCGCAATTAAGGGAGATAGGAGCGAGATCTAAACGGTGCAACACTCAGCGCGACGAGTACAATTCTTTACACCATCGGAAATCGAAAAATCGACAAATGCCCGGCTAGAAATTTTTTTTTATTTTTGTAATATCTCCGCAATTAAGGGAAATAGGAGCGAGATCTCAACGGTACAACACTCAGCGCGACGAGTACAACCTTTTACACCCATCGGAGATCGAAAATTCGACAAATGCCCGGCTAGAAAATTTTCCTTTTTTTGAAATATATCTGCAATTAAGCGAGCTAGGAGCGCGATCTCTGCGGTACAACACTCAGCGCGTTGGAATGCCACACTTTAAAGGCGAAATCTCATTTACCACAACTAAAATAGCAATGTGTACGCCATGTGGTATTTTGACCATGCGTGATAAATAGAAAGCTCACGCCGACGCCAACATAGCGGTCCTAATTTAATATTTACAATAGTTCGCCTTTCAGTAACAGCCATGAACACATTACAGAGAATGCGAAGCGTAGTAATCGCATTTTTCAAAATCTTCCCCGCGGGTAAGTTACAACGGACAGAAAATCTCCTCTTAGTAAAAGACGGCGCATAGTTGTTTCGGACGCCTATCTTCAAATATCTTGTTTATACTGATACAATTGCGTTACGAGACGAGAGCGAGAGAAACAACCGTCACCGTACTTTTAATTAACCCTGTATAGTGCACATAGTACATACCTAATAGTATGCTGACAGGGCGAAGCATGCACAAAAACGTTTTACGAAACATAATACATAATTACAAATAAGTATATCGATTGTATTATATCGTATAAGAAAATATATCGTCTCTACCTGTAAATAAGATTTAATTAAAACAGAAAATGTTCGTCAGAATAAAATCACCAATTAAAAAAGTATAAACCGTAATTAAAGCGGAATCATATGAGTGTGTATGTACATACATACATATAGAAATTTGTATAAATAAACATTTAATTACGTCCCGTAAAACACCATTTTAAATATTATTCCGTTCTCGTACAATTAATGTGTTTTTAATGTTTTTATTGCAGCGACAAAAACGCTAGCGGTCGGGGACTATTCCTCAGTAACTTTTCAACTGCGGTCCGGTATAGACGGGACAGTTCGTGATAAATACGGTCGGTGGCCGTTAAATAGTGAGTTCATAGCGTAATGAGAAATTAGCGGTAATTAACAATACGCTCGCGCTATCGCGCGGTGCAGTGCAGTGCCATAGCAAGACATAAAATAACAGGATTACGCCAGAAATATTGTCACCAAGGTTGATCGCAAACAACAAAAGGTAGGTGACTTTAGTTCTCAGAGAGAAACAGTAAAACATACATACGGGGTGTATAGAAAGGTCAGAATCAAATCGTTATATCTCAAACCATAAAACGCATGTCGAAAATATCGGATACAAAAGCATTTATTAATATTTGGTATGACAATAATTATTGTGTGTAATAATGTAACGTATACTTATGTAAATAAGGATCAATTTCATATATAGAGGAGATTTTTATCGTAAAACCTCTTATTGAACGTTTCTTAATACGTATTTACTTGAATATAGCCTAATTTAAAATGAAAGTTCGCTAATTTGTTTCCATTATAACGTATAACAAACTATATAAAATTTGTTTTATAAATAGTTTGTTTTCAATTAACCTCATGAGTTTTATACAAAGACAAAATTTTCGGTTTTTTCGAAATATGTTCGCAACTAAGAGAGATAGAGCCGAAATCTCTTCGGTACAATACTCAGGACGCCGAGTACAATCTGTTCCGCCCATCGGAGCTTCAAAATTCGACAAATGCCCGGCTAGCAAATTTTGCGGTTTTTTCGAAATATCTCGGCAACTAAGAGAGATAGAGCCGAAATCTCTTCGGTACAAGACTCAGGACGCCGAGTACAATCTGTTCCACCCATCGGACCTTCAAAATTCGACAAATGCCCGGCTAGCAAATTTTGCGGTTTTTTCGAAATATCTCGGCAACTAAGAGAGATAGAGCCGAAATCTCTTCGGTACAAGACTCAGGACGCCGAGTACAATCTGTTCCATCTATCGGACCTTCAAAATTCGACAAATGCCCGGCTAGCAAATTTTGCGGTTTTTTCGAAATATCTCGGCAACTAAGAGAGATAGAGCCGAAATCTCTTCGGTACAAGACTCAGGACGCCGAGTACAATCTGTTCCACCCATCGGACCTTCAAAATTCGACAAATGCCCGGCTAGCAAATTTTGCGGTTTTTTCGAAATATCTCGGCAACTAAGAGAGATAGAGCCGAAATCTCTTCGGTACAAGACTCAGGACGCCGAGTACAATCTGTTCCATCTATCGGACCTTCAAAATTCGACAAATGCCCGGCTAGCAAATTTTGCGGTTTTTTCGAAATATCTCGGCAACTAAGAGAGATAGAGCCGAAATCTCTTCGGTACAAGACTCAGGACGCCGAGTACAATCTGTTCCACCCATCGGACCTTCAAAATTCGACAAATGCCCGGCTAGCAAATTTTGCGGTTTTTTCGAAATATCTCGGCAACTAAGAGAGATAGAGCCGAAATCTCTTCGGTACAAGACTCAGGACGCCGAGTACAATCTGTTCCATCTATCGGACCTTCAAAATTCGACAAATGCCCGGCTAGCAAATTTTGCGGTTTTTTCGAAATATCTCGGCAACTAAGAGAGATAGAGCCGAAATCTCTTCGGTACAAGACTCAGGACGCCGAGTACAATCTGTTCCATCATCGGACCTTCAAAATTCGACAAATGCCCGGCTAGCAAATTTTGCGGTTTTTTCGAAATATCTCGGCAACTAAGAGAGATAGAGCCGAAATCTCTTCGGTACAAGACTCAGGACGCCGAGTACAATCTGTTCCATCTATCGGACCTTCAAAATTCGACAAATGCCCGGCTAGCAAATTTTGCGGTTTTTTCGAAATATCTCGGCAACTAAGAGAGATAGAGCCGAAATCTCTTCGGTACAAGACTCAGGACGCCGAGTACAATCTGTTCCATCTATCGGACCTTCAAAATTCGACAAATGCCCGGCTAGCAAATTTTGCGGTTTTTTCGAAATATCTCGGCAACTAAGAGAGATAGAGCCGAAATCTCTTCGGTACAAGACTCAGGACGCCGAGTACAATCTGTTCCACCCATCGGACCTTCAAAATTCGACAAATGCCCGGCTAGCAAATTTTGCGGTTTTTTCGAAATATCTCGGCAACTAAGAGAGATAGAGCCGAAATCTCTTCGGTACAAGACTCAGGACGCCGAGTACAATCTGTTCCCCCATCGGACCTTCAAAATTCGACAAATGCCCGGCTAGCAAATTTTGCGGTTTTTTCGAAATATCTCGGCAACTAAGAGAGATAGAGCCGAAATCTCTTCGGTACAAGACTGAGGACGCCGAGTACAATCTGTTCCATCTATCGGACCTTCAAAATTCGACAAATGCCCGGCTAGCAAATTTTGCGGTTTTTTCGAAATATCTCGGCAACTAAGAGAGATAGAGCCGAAATCTCTTCGGTACAAGACTCAGGACGCCGAGTACAATCTGTTCCACCCATCGGACCTTCAAAATTCGACAAATGCCCGGCTAGCAAATTTTGCGGTTTTTTCGAAATATCTCGGCAACTAAGAGAGATAGAGCCGAAATCTCTTCGGTACAAGACTGAGGACGCCGAGTACAATCTGTTCCATCTATCGGACCTTCAAAATTCGACAAATGCCCGGCTAGCAAATTTTGCGGTTTTTTCGAAATATCTCGGCAACTAAGAGAGATAGAGCCGAAATCTCTTCGGTACAAGACTGACTCAGGACGCCGAGTACAATCTGTTCCATCTATCGGACCTTCAAAATTCGACAAATGCCCGGCTAGCAAATTTTGCGGTTTTTTCGAAATATCTCGGCAACTAAGAGAGATAGAGCCGAAATCTCTTCGGTACAAGACTCAGGACGCCGAGTACAATCTGTTCCACCCATCGGACCTTCAAAATTCGACAAATGCCCGGCTAGCAAATTTTGCGGTTTTTTCGAAATATCTCGGCAACTAAAGAGATAGAGCCGAAATCTCTTCGGTACAAGACTCAGGACGCCGAGTACAATCTGTTCCATCCATCGGACCTTCAAAATTCGACAAATGCCCGGCTAGCAAATTTTGCGGTTTTTTCGAAATATCTCGGCAACTAAGAGAGATAGAGCCGAAATCTCTTCGGTACAAGACTCAGGACGCCGAGTACAATCTGTTCCATCTATCGGACCTTCAAAATTCGACAAATGCCCGGCTAGCAAATTTTTCGGTTTTTTCGAAATATCTCGGCAACTAAGAGAGATAGAGCCGAAATCTCTTCGGTACAAGACTCAGGACGCCGAGTACAATCTGTTCCAGTATCGGCCCTTCACATACGACAAATACCCGGCGTAGCAAATTTTCGCGGTTTTTTCGAAATATCTAACCCCTGGCAACTAACAATAGACCAAAATCTCTTTAGTACAAAGACGACGAGTTAATTGTTCATCGGACCTTCAAAATTCGACAAATATCTTGTTTTACTTATACGAAATAATGCAACTAAGAGGCCGAACACAATAATAATTATAATAAGAGCCGTAAATTAACCCTGTATAGTGCACGTAGTACCTAATAGTACTCAGGGCGAACGCACGAGTAAAAATAATAATTACAAAGAAGTATATCGTCCATCTTATCGTACCTTAAAAATTCGACAAATGCCCGGCTAGCAAATTTTGCGGTTTTTTAAGATTTAATTAAAACAGAAAATGTTCATCAAAATAAAATTACCAATTAAAAAAGTATAAACCGTAATCGAAATCGGAATGAGGTACATAATAAATTTGTATAAAGACGCCGAGTACAATCTGAAACCATTTCAAAATTCGACAAATGCCCGGCTAGCAAAATTAATGGTTTTTCGAAATATTTTAAGAGCAGCGATAAAAAGAGCCGAAATCAGTAACTTTCAACAGCGGTACGGTAAGACGGGACAGTTCTGATAAAGACGGTCGGTGGTCGTTACAATCTGAGTTCGTAGCGTAATGAGAAATCGGAATTCAAAATTCGACAAATTCCCGCTAGCAAATTTTGCAGGGCAACGAAAAGCCCGCAACAGGAGATAAAATACGGTACAAGATAACGCCAGAAATATTGTCACCGCAAGGTTAATCGACAAACAGCAAAAGGTAGGTGACTTTAGTTCTCAGAGTAGTAATAGTAAAATATAAACGTACAAGACAGGGTGCGTATAGAAAGTTCCAGAATCAAATCCTTATATCTCAAACCATAAAACGCATGTCGAAAATATCGGATACCAAAATTTATTAACATTTATTACGATAATTGTGCGCAAATAATTAATAATGAAATCGTAATCATACGTATTCGCGGATCGTCAGTTTCTTATGTTAGGATCGGACCTTCAAAATTCGACAAACCTCAAATGGAAATTTTGCGGTTTTATTTATTTAAATGTAGCCTAATTAAAAATGAACGTTCAGTAATTCGTTTCCATATTATCGAATAACAAACCTATATTTTTACATACCTAGTAAGTTCCATACTTTGAGCAGGACCTTCAATATTAGTTTTATAAAATGTCCGTTTTCAATGATCCTAACGAAGTTTATACAAATTTGTTCAACTAAGAGCGGGCCATGGGAAATTACTTAGACAAGAATGCAGGACGAGTGGCAACGTTCCATCTATCGGCATGCGCCACGCAAGATCGCTCGTCGATCACGACATCACGAGTCATTTAGTGTTCGTCTATGCATCCGTAAAGGTGGTTATCATGTTAGTTTATACAACCGCAGAGAAGGTACAAATCATTTCGTGGTATTTTGCTGGCAATTCCAGCCGTACCACGGCCGATTTATTTGCTGTTGTGTACGTGAATCGGCCTATTACTTTTCCGTTTGCGTAGCAGCTATGAATACAAAAATAATAATTCTTTGGAGATAGAACTACTATCGTTTCTAACGAAATCCGAACATAAGGGCAAATGACGCATACAGAAGGGATATGCGCTACCGACCATACTCTTGTTCGATTTAAATTCAACAAATGTGTAAGCATGAGTGTCGACGAAAGACGCAAGCTACAACGCGAAGAGGGGAAATCGCTTGTTGCAATTCACACTACTATGGCCCAATCTGAGGTGAACTAATGTGTATAGAGTTACGTACAAACATAATTTATAAAGTTGTTGCGGTTGTCCCTAACAAACTGCGTAATCGGGACTTGGCAGTAACTACTTGAGAAACTATGTACATATGTAGGAATAATATTTATCCCATTAAAATTATTTGTATTTCGTAAAATAACGATTAATTAAATAATTCAATTAGATTTGACTTGTAACTTGCAGTATATACAGGGTGAGGCATTTCGGCTCAAAGCTCAGGACATATACAGGGTGATTGGTGAGAATGGCCTATCAAAATATTATACAAATGTATCGGAATTTTAAAACAAAATTTTGTAGTTGGATATGGTTGAATATGAACTATCACGTGAAAATATTTTTGAATAAATATCGCTTCCGGTTAACCGGAATTCGCAATTGAAGAAAAAAAGTGACAGATACCGATCTTACTTTATAGTGATATTACTTCACGTAGGAGTAAATGAGGCGAATGAAATTTTGCATACGCGCAGCTGATATTATGTAGTCATACAGCATTTGAAGTTTTTGTCTGTAACATTATACAGGGTGTTTAAAAACTTAGTTGCTTGCAAAAAAGTTCAAACCCCGGAAAGTACATTTTGTTAAATGGAAAGGTATATATTTTATTAGATATTAGGATTCTACAAAATATTCTCTTTGAATCCGTGTTAGGTGTTCCTATACCTAAAATGTAAGGTTAATAAGATATAACGATTTAATTAACCTCCGTACCTGAAATGCTCAAATATGTCAATTTATAGAATCAAGTGTGCTTGGCTCATTTGTTTTACATACTTACTTGCCACTTATTTTGACGTCCGTCATTTTGTTAATCGTATTTTCAAAAATTCTTCTCATTGAATTATAGGAATAAGGGATCCTTTACGCAAATAACACCAAATGATTAGCAAGAATTATTGGAATACGTCTTCAAATATAGAATGCCTCAATAGAAATGGTTGCCATGTCGAACCATTTAGATAACTTATTTATTTGTGTTATTATTATGGTTTTATTGAGTTATAGATATCGAATATTTCAGAAGTTATGGTCAATTTTGTCTGAAAATCATTGCGTGGTTACCGTCCTAGCATTAGCTTAAAATAATTGTCTCATCGGAATAACTTTTTTATATTGTTGCAGCAGTTTTATAGAAATGTAAGATTTTGACAAAATAGCAAAACTGTGTACAGGGTGATTCAAAACACGCATGCATTATTTTCCCATTTTATTTAAAGGAATTAGCCTGTATTTTAAGAAAGCAAAGGACACGGTATGTACTTTCATTTTTATTAAGCACTCCCTATATCTAAAATCGATAATATCTGAGATAATTAAAATTTTCGTAATGAAAGGTGCGCTGCCTTCGCAAAATAAATGCAATACACATGTCAAATTATCAATTCTTTTACTCTGGTTAATGCAATTAGATTACTCTCGGCTGTTGACGTAGCTACAGTTTCTTATCTATCTTGCTTCTCCGGTGAATTAGGAAATATCCTCTCCTTATCACATACTCCGAAAAAGAATTAACATTTTTCGTTTTATCGTTGTTACGTATTTACATTATACTAGCACCGTAAAGCGCATGTGCGCTGTAATCACAAGTTATTCGCAAACATGGCGTAAGCGTAACAACTCCACTTTAGCGTGTATGTTCATTTAAGAAGTTGTACGTGTAAACGTTATTTGTATTTTAATAAATACCTAACCAACAACGTGACAGCTTTATCTACGGTTATACATTCCAATCGTGTATAACAAAGAAGATTTTCGTCATATCAAGCAACGGTCTTAGGTACGACCCTTCAGGTAACTTAACACTCATATCAATGCATTGTGAAGCATAAAGCTAGCAAATTTTGGATAATCATGAAAAATAAAGTCGAAATCTTGGTTCTATCGCGATATTTCTGCTATTATAAGAGATCAGGACGCCGAGTACAATCCGAGGTTCAATTCGACAAATCGGACCTTGAGTAAACGTCTTGTACAAATGCCCGGCTGCAAAATTCGACAAATGCCCGGCTAGCAAATTTTGCGGTTTTTTCGAAATATCTCGGCAACTAAGAGAGATAGAGCCGAAATCTCTTCGGTACAAGACTCAGGACGCCGAGTACAATCTGTTCCACCCATCGGACCTTCAAAATTCGACAAATGCCCGGCTAGCAAATTTTGCGGTTTTTTCGAAATATCTCGGCAACTAAGAGAGATAGAGCCGAAATCTCTTCGGTACAAGACTCAGGACGCCGAGTACAATCTGTTCCACCCATCGGACCTTCAAAATTCGACAAATGCCCGGCTAGCAAATTTTGCGGTTTTTTCGAAATATCTCGGCAACTAAGAGAGATAGAGCCGAAATCTCTTCGGTACAAGACTCAGGACGCCGAGTACAATCTGTTCCATCTATCGGACCTTCAAAATTCGACAAATGCCCGGCTAGTAAAATTTTCGGTTTTTTCGAAATATCTCCGCAACTAAGAGAGATAGAGCCGAAATCTCTTCGGTACAAGACTCAGGACGCCGAGTACAATCTGTTCCACCCATCGGACCTTCAAAATTCGACAAATGCCCGGCTAGCAAAATTTTCGGTTTTTTCGAAATATCTCCGCAACTAAGAGAGATAGAGCCGAAATCTCTTCGGTACAAGACTCAGGACGACGAGTACAATCTGTTCCACCCATCGGACCTTCAAAATTCGACAAATGCCCGGCTAGCAAATTTTGCGGTTTTTTCGAAATATCTCGGCAACTAAGAGAGATAGAGCCGAAATCTCTTCGGTACAAGACTCAGGACGCCGAGTACAATGTGTTCCATCTATCGGACCTTCAAAATTCGACAAATGCCCGGCTAGCAAATTTTGCGGTTTTTTCGAAATATCTCGGCAACTAAGAGAGATAAAGCCGAAATCTCTTCGGTACAAGACTCAGGACGCCGAGTACAATCTGTTCCATCTATCGGACCTTCAAAATTCGACAAATGCCCGGCTAGCAAAATTTTCGGTTTTTTCGAAATATCTCCGCAACTAAGAGAGATAGAGCCGAAATCTCTTCGGTACAAGACTCAGGACGCCGAGTACAATCTGTTCCATCTATCGGACCTTCAAAATTCGACAAATGCCCGGCTAGCAAATTTTGCGGTTTTTTCGAAATATCTCGGCAACTAAGAGAGATAGAGCCGAAATCTCTTCGGTACAAGACTCAGGACGCCGAGTACAAACTGTTCCACCCATCGGACCTTCAAAATTCGACAAATGCCCGGTTAGCAAAATTTTCGGTTTTTTCGAAATATCTCCGCAACTAAGAGAGATAGAGCCGAAATCTCTTCGGTACAAGACTCAGGACGCCGAGTACAATCTGTTCCATCTATCGGACCTTCAAAATTCGACAAATGCCCGGCTAGTAAAATTTTCGGTTTTTTCGAAATATCTCCGCAACTAAGAGAGATAGAGCCGAAATCTCTTCGGTACAAGACTCAGGACGCCGAGTACAATCTGTTCCACCCATCGGACCTTCAAAATTCGACAAATGCCCGGCTAGCAAAATTTTCGGTTTTTTCGAAATATCTCCGCAACTAAGAGAGATAGAGCCGAAATCTCTTCGGTACAAGACTCAGGACGCCGAGTACAATCTGTTCCATCCATCGGACCTTCAAAATTCGACAAATGCCCGGCTAGCAAATTTTGCGGTTTTTTCGAAATATCTCGGCAACTAAGAGAGATAGAGCCGAAATCTCTTCGGTACAAGACTCAGGACGCCGAGTACAATCTGTTCCACCCATCGGACCTTCAAAATTCGACAAATGCCCGGCTAGCAAAATTTTCGGTTTTTTCGAAATATCTCCGCAACTAAGAGAGATAGAGCCGAAATCTCTTCGGTACAAGACTCAGGACGCCGAGTACAATCTGTTCCACCGATCGGACCTTCAAAATTCGACAAATGCCCGGCTAGCAAAATTTTCGGTTTTTTCGAAATATCTCCGCAACTAAGAGAGATAGAGCCGAAATCTCTTCGGTACAAGACTCAGGACGACGAGTACAATCTGTTCCACCCATCGGACCTTCAAAATTCGACAAATGCCCGGCTAGCAAATTTTGCGGTTTTTTCGAAATATCTCGGCAACTAAGAGAGATAGAGCCGAAATCTCTTCGGTACAAGACTCAGGACGCCGAGTACAATGTGTTCCATCTATCGGACCTTCAAAATTCGACAAATGCCCGGCTAATAAATTTTTCGGTTTTTTCGAAATATCTCGGCAACTAAGAGAGATAAAGCCGAAATCTCTTCGGTACAAGACTCAGGACGCCGAGTACAATCTGTTCCATCTATCGGACCTTCAAAATTCGACAAATGCCCGGCTAGCAAAATTTTCGGTTTTTTCGAAATATCTCCGCAACTAAGAGAGATAGAGCCGAAATCTCTTCGGTACAAGACTCAGGACGCCGAGTACAATCTGTTCCATCTATCGGACCTTCAAAATTCGACAAATGCCCGGCTAGCAAATTTTGCGGTTTTTTCGAAATATCTCGGCAACTAAGAGAGATAGAGCCGAAATCTCTTCGGTACAAGACTCAGGACGCCGAGTACAATTTGTTCCACCCATCGGACCTTCAAAATTCGACAAATGCCCGGCTAGCAAATTTTGCGGTTTTTTCGAAATATCTCCGCAACTAAGAGAGATAGAGCCGAAATCTCTTCGGTACAAGACTCAGGACGCCGAGTACAATCTGTTCCACCCATCGGACCTTCAAAATTCGACAAATGCCCGGCTAGCAAATTTTGCGGTTTTTTCGAAATATCTCGGCAACTAAGAGAGATAGAGCCGAAATCTCTTCGGTACAAGACTCAGGACGCCGAGTACAATCTGTTCCATCTATCGGACCTTCAAAATTCGACAAATGCCCGGCTAGCAAATTTTGTGGTTTTTTCGAAATATCTCGGCAACTAAGAGAGATAGAGCCGAAATCTCTTCGGTACAAGACTCAGGACGCCGAGTACAATCTGTTCCATCTATCGGACCTTCAAAATTCGACAAATGCCCGGCTAGCAAATTTTGCGGTTTTTTCGAAATATCTCGGCAACTAAGAGAGATAGAGCCGAAATCTCTTCGGTACAAGACTCAGGACGCCGAGTACAATCTGTTCCATCCATCGGACCTTCAAAATTCGACAAATGCCCGGCTAGCAAAATTTTCGGTATTTTCGAAATATCTCCGCAACTAAGAGAGATAGAGCCGAAATCTCTTCGGTACAAGACTGAGGACGCCGAGTACAAACTGTTCCACCCATCGGACCTTCAAAATTCGACAAATGCCCGGCTAGCAAAATTTTCGGTTTTTTCGAAATATCTCCGCAACTAAGAGAGATAGAGCCGAAATCTCTTCGGTACAAGACTGAGGACGCCGAGTACAAACTGTTCCACCCATCGGACCTTCAAAATTTGACAAATGCCCGGCTAGCAAAATTTTCGGTTTTTTCGAAATATCTCGGCAACTAAGAGAGATAGAGCCGAAATCTCATCGGTACAATACTCAGGACGCCGAGTACAATCTGTTCCACCCATCGGACCTTCAAAATTCGACAAATGCCCGGCTAGCAAAATTTTCGGTATTTTCGAAATATCTCCGCAACTAAGAGAGATAGAGCCGAAATCTCTGCGGTACAAGACTGAGGACGCCGAGTACAATCTGTTCCACCCATCGGACCTTCAAAATTCGACAAATGCCCGGCTAGCAAATTTTGCGGTTTTTTCGAAATATCTCGGCAACTAAGAGAGATAGAGCCGAAATCTCTTCGGTACAAGACTCAGGACGCCGAGTACAATCTGTTCCACCCATCGGACCTTCTAAATTCGACAAATGCCCACAAAATTTTCGGTTTTTTCGAAATATCTCCGCAACTAAGAGACATAGAGCCGAAATCTCTTCGGTACAAAGTGTAGGACGTAAACGTGTATTAATTACCGCGAAATTAGAAACGGCAGAAATCTTGTAACCGACAAGAATCTTGTTTATACTGGTATAATATTATCGCGATACGAGACGTAACACAATAATTAAATTAACCGTCACCGTACTTTTAACTAACCCTGTATAGTCCACATAGTAGTACGCAGAGAGGGCGAAGCGTGCACAAAAACATTTTAAGAAACATAATTTATTACAAATAAGTACCTATGTATATCGTATCCCATCGTATAAGAAATTATATCGTCTCTACCTGTTAATAAGATTTAATTAAAACAGAAAATGATCATCAGAATAAAATTACCAATTAAAAAAGTATAAACCGCAATCAAAGCGGAATCGTACGAGTGCGTATACATATCTAAATTTGTATAAATAAACATATAATTACGCCCCGTAAAACATACCATTTTAAATATTATTTCCCTTCTCGTACAATTAATGTGTTTTTAATGTTTTTATTGCAGCGATAAAAACGCTAGCGGCCGGGAACTATTCCTCAGTAACTTTTCAACTGCGGTACGGTATAGACGGGACAGTTCGTGATAAATACGGTCGGCGGCCGTTAAATAGTGAGTTCATAGCGTAATGAGAAATTAGCGGTAATTAACAATACGTTCGCACTATATCGCGCAGTGCAGTGCAGTGAAGCCCATAGTAGGAGATAAAATAACGCCAGAAATACTGTCACCGCAAGGCTAATCGTAAATAGCAAAAGGTAGGTGACTTTAGTTCTCAGAGTAGTAATAGTAAAATATAAATGTATACAGGGTGTATAGAAAGTACAGAATGAAATCCTTATATCTCAAACCATAAAGCGCATGTGGAAAATATCGGATACAAAAGCATTTATTAACATAACGTATTACATAATCGTTGCGTAATAATTAATAAAGAAACGTAACCATACGTAATCGAGGATCAGTGTCTTATATAGGAGGCCTTTACAGCAAATCCTCTTATTGAACGGCTCTTAATATGTACTATTTATTTAAATTTAGCCTAATTTAAAATGAACGTTCAGTAATTTGTTTCTATATTATCGAATAACAAACTTATATTTTTAATACCTATTAGTAAGTAGATACTTTGAGCAGGTATGTACTTTGTGAATGCGTTTGTTTTATAAATAGTTTCCGTTTTCAATGAACCTAACGAATTTTATATAAAGAGAGTTACGTACTACATAATTTATTTAGTTGTCTGGGTTGTCCCTAATAAACTGCGTAATCGGGACCTGGCAGTAACTACCTGAGAAACTACGTAGGTATAATATTTATCCCATTAAATTTATTTGTAAAATAATGATTAATCAAATAAGTCAGTTAGATTTGACTTGTGACTAGCAGTATATACAGGGTGAGGCATTAGTGCGTCTAAGCTCAAGAAATATACATACATATATATATCCATTAATATTAAAGATATCATCAAAATTTTATCAACAAAAATCGTGTAGTAAGACTGTCTACACGTTACATATTTTAAAATTATGTCCGTATATACAGGGTGTTTCACATTTTGCCAGGAAGAACCATACAATGTGTTAAATGGGACACACTATATATTATTTCCAATTTAGATTACTTACTCATTCCTTGGATATAAGGTTTCATTGAGTTATAGATACCGAAAATTTGAGAGGTTATCGTCAATTTAGACTGAAAATCATTGCGTGTTTACCGTCCTGTTTATTCCACATAAACCAATAGCTTAAAATAATTTTCTCACGGGAATAACTTTTTTATATTGTTGCAGCAGTTTTATAGAAACGTAAGATTTTGTCAATATTGCAAAAACTGTGTACAGGGTGATTCAAAACACACATGCATTATTCTCCTATTTTATTTAAATGAATCACCCTGTATTTTATATTAAGAAGGCAAAGCACACTGTATGTACTTTCATTTTTATTAACCACTCCCTATAAACAATCGATAATATCTGAGATAATTAAAATATTCGTAATGAAAGGTGCGCTGCTTTTGCAAAATAATCGCAATATGTCAAATTATCAATTCTTTTACTCCATCAACGGTTAATGCAATTAGTTTACTTTCTGCTGTTAACGTAGCTACAGTATCTTATATCTAGCCCTTCCAGCGAATTAGGAAATTTCCTCTTCTTATCACATACTCTGAAGAAGAATTTACATTTCTCGTTTTATCGTTGTTACGTATTTACATTATACTAGCACCGTAAAGCGCATGTGCGCTGTAATCACAAGTTATTCGCAAACATGGCGTAAGCGTAACATCTCCACTTTAGCGTGAATGTTCATTTAAGAAGTTGAACGTGTAAACGTTATTTCTATTTTAATAAAAACCTCCTAAACAACAACGTGATAGCCTTATTTACGGTTATACATTCCAATCGTGTATAACAATGAAGATTTTCGTCATATTAAGCAACGGTCTTAGGTAACTTCAGGTAACTTAAAACTCATTTCAACGCATTGTGAAGCAAAATGCTAGCAAATTTTGGATTTTCATGAAAAATAAAGTCGAAATCTTGGTTCTCTCGCGATATTTCTGCTATTATAAGAGATAGGACAGTAAACTCCGATGTACAACGTTCAGGACGTTGAGTACAATGTCTTGTACCCCTCGGAAATTGAAAATTCGGCAAATGCCCGGCTAGCAAATTTTGGATTTTCATAAAAAAGGAGGTCCAAATCTGGTTTTTTTCGCGATATTTCTGCTATTATAAGAGATAGGACAGTAAACTCTGCGGCACAACGTTCAGGACGTTGAGTACAATCTGTTCCACCCTTCGGAGATAAAAAATCGCTAAAAGCCCGGCTAGCAAATTTTGGATTTTGATGAAAAGTTAGGTCTAAATTTTGTTTTTTTCCCGATATCTCGGTTATTATAAGAGATAGGACAGTAAACTCTGCGATACAACGTTCAGGACATTGAGTACAATCTGTTCCACCCTTTGGAGATAAAAAGTTGGCCAAATGCCCGGCTGGCAAATTTTGGATTTTCGCTAAAACGGAGGTACAAATGTTGGTTATTTTGCGATATCTCGACTATTAGGACAGATAGGCGAGTAAACTCTTCGGTACAACACTCGGCGCGATGAGTACAATCGTTTCCACCCTTGCGAGATGAAAAATACCACAAAAGCCCTGCTGGCAATTTAGGAATTTCGTTAAAAATGAGGTACAAATGTTGGTTATTTTGCGATATCTCGACTATTAGGACAGATAGGCGAGTAATCTCTTCGGTACAACACCCGGAGCGATGAGTACAATCGTTTCCACCCTTGCGAGATGAAAAATACCACAAAAGCCCTGCTGGCAATTTAGGAATATCGTTAAAAATGAGGTACAAATGTTGGTTATTTTGCGATATCTCGACTATTAGGACAGATAGGCGAGTAATCTCTTCGGTACAACACTCGGCGCGATGAGTACAATCATTTCCACGCTTCGGAGATAAAAAATGTCCAACAAATCTACAATTATTAGAATTCCCCCCCCCCCCCTCAGGGCTTCATGAAAAAGTGAGGTCGAAAACTTGTTTTATGTTGCGATATTTCTGCCATTATAAGAGATAGGACAGTAAACAGTAAACCCTGCTGCACAACGAGATGAGAACAATCTGTTCCACCCGTCGCAGATAAAAAAATTCGACAAACGTCCGGCTAGCAAGTTATGGATATTCATGAAAAATGAGGTTCAAATCATGATTTTATCGCGATATTTCGGCTAATATTCTTATATTAGATAGAGCAGTAAATTCTGCCCCCCTCCGCCCCCTCCCCTTCCAAAGCTATTTAAAAGCGATGACACATCAGCGCTATATTGTAGTGATAACATCGACAGTCGCCTTATACCTTCCCATCTCCCCCCCCCCGAAAAATTAAAAAAGTAATGATTGAATGAAAACAACCGAAAAGAATTAAAAATTATTTAATAATTACTGAGTTGATCGTAAGAGAGTTTTTGATAATTCTGATTTACGTTGCAGAGGGACGATAACGCTGGAGGAGGGGAGTGATTTGTAGATAGGTGAATCGCGATTCTTCCACGATGCAGCGCGGTATTAAGGGTGCCATTAATATTATGCAGTAAAAATATCTATAGCGCTGTGGCAGGTATGTCTTAACAAAAGGGAGTTCCAATTTAGTCTTTGGTGTTGTAGCCTAAGTATGTGAAGAGGATAATATTATAAAAATAGGTAAATTAACGATAATTGTGTAATTGTAGAACATATCGCGTTGTGATGTATTAGATAAATACGATCATGTCTGTAGTTGTATACCTAGGATCAAAAATGTCAGTGTAAATTAACAGCCAAGTAAGCTTATATCTAAAAATACCGAAATGCCGGGAAAAAGTAGTCATACGCGATTAATTAACGATAAGATATACATATGTATACTTAAAAAAATATAAGAACGCGGACATTGAAATTTGAGTAGGTAATAAAGCAAGACATGCGTGAAACTCGTGGGTCATAACCCGAAGGCGACCTCAAAATACTATTAAAAAGATTTAAGCAAGACCTAGTCTAACAATAGCAAGGGGAGATCGAAAAAGGGCAGGTCTAGGTAGTACCAACCCTCAAGCGAAGACGTTGAGGAGGGGTAAAGGTTGAATGAAGGGACGTAGAAAGAAGTAGGACTATCTATAACGAGTGAGGCCGTAGAAGTTAGTGCGAACACTCACAGAAAAGGGGCGCATCAG
The DNA here is from genome assembly GCA_023690525.1 of Holotrichia oblita. Lineage (NCBI taxonomy): Eukaryota > Metazoa > Arthropoda > Insecta > Coleoptera > Scarabaeidae > Holotrichia > Holotrichia oblita. The sequence goes on along the minus strand of JALQSN010000437.1, from coordinate 17,000 downwards.
TGTGGAACCTCGAAAGGACACGTAGCGGTGATATGAAGAGGAACAGACATGTAGGAAACATAGGGGACGAGCATCAACGTCACGTCAGGGTAGTAAGTGTTGCGCGAGGAGGGGTTGGTAAGTTTTGTAAAGTCCGGGGGATAGGGGGGTGGGACCGAGTCCGGGGGATAGGGGGTGGGACCGAGTCCGGGGGATAGGGGGTGGGACCGAGTCCGGGGGAGGGGGTGGGACCGAGTCCGGGGGGGTGGGACCGAGTCCGGGGGATAGGGGGTGGGACCGAGTCCGTGGGGATAGATAGGGGGTGGGACCGAGTCCGGGGGATAGGGGGTGGGACCGAGTCCGGGGGATAGGGGGTGGGACCGAGTCCGGGGGATAGGGGGTGGGACCGAGTCCGGGGGATAGGGGGTGGGACCGAGTCCGGGGGATAGGGGGTGGGACCGAGTCCGGGGGATAGGGGGTGGGACCGAGTCCGGGGGATAGGGGGGTGGGACCGAGTCCGGGGGATAGGGGGTGGGACCGAGTCCGGGGGATAGGGGGTGGGACCGAGTCCGGGGGATAGGGGGTGGGACCGAGTCCGGGGGATAGGGGGGTGGGACCGAGTCCGGGGGATAGGGGGTGGGACCGAGTCCGGGGGATAGGGGGTGGGACCGAGTCCGGGGGATAGGGGGTGGGACCGAGTCCGGGGGATAGGGGGGGGGTGGGACCGAGTCCGAGGGGGATAGGGGGTGGGACCGAGTCCGGGGGATAGGGGGTGGGACCGAGTCCGGGGGATAGGGGGTGGGACCGAGTCCGGGGGATAGGGGGTGGGACCGAGTCCGGGGGATAGGGGGTGGGACCGAGTCCGGGGGATAGGGGGTGGGACCGAGTCCGGGGATAGGGGGTGGGACCGAGTCCGGGGGATAGGGGGTGGGACCGAGTCCGGGGGATAGGGGGGTGGGACCGAGTCCGGGGGATAGGGGGTGGGACCGAGTCCGGGGATAGGGGGTGGGACCGAGTCCGGGGATAGGGGGGTGGGACCGAGTCCGGGGGATAGGGGGTGGGACCGAGTCCGGGGGATAGGGGGTGGGACCGAGTCCGGGGGATAGGGGGTGGGGAGTCGGGGGATAGGGGGTGGGACCGAGTCCGGGGATAGGGGGTGGGACCGGTCCGGGGGATAGGGGGTCCGAGTCCGGGGATAGGGGGTGGGACCGAGTCCGGGGGATAGGGGGTGGGACCGAGTCCGGGGGATAGGGGGTGGGACCGAGTCCGGGGGATAGGGGGTGGGACCGAGTCCGGGGGATAGGGGGTGGGACCGAGTCCGGGGGATAGGGGGTGGGACCGAGTCCGGGGGATAGGGGGTGGGGGATAGGGGGTGGGACCGAGTCCGGGGATAGGGGGTGGGACCGAGTCCGGGGGATAGGAAAGATTATTATTAGTCCATTATACCAAATTACCTTACCTATAGTAGTAAGGTAATTTGGAGTAAGATTCCAAATCGGAGAAGATGCATAATAAATATAGGCGCACTTAAAGGTATCATAGAGATGGCACCACAAATATTAAAACGCCAAATTCACTACCTACACCTTGATGTACATATGTAGGTGGTCGTGATTTAGTTATCATTTAAGTTATTTTTTGGGCTTACTTGGATCGCAATTAAGATAAGAATTGTTTGATGAACGCTTGTAATGCCTTTAAAATTAAATCTTGTACTATTTTTGAATGGGTTATATTTTTAAATCAATGTGTTCGAATATTACTCTGTTTGATACTAGTTGATACTAGTAGCGGCAAATTCAATTTAAAAAATGGATTTTACATCTTGTCCAACAAACTGGGATGATATAGCATCATATTCTACAAGCTTGGTAGCTGTTTAATCTAATAAATCAGTGTATTTTCTTTTTATAGATCTTAAAATGCCGAGAAAACATATCAGAACAAGCAAGAAACGGCAGAGAACAGAAAACGAATTATATAGTTCGTCGTAAAATTGCTTCAAGAAAGTAATGGAAAGTCAATAGCAAAAGAATTTTATATTCCACTAAGGACGCTGTTAAGATGGGCTAGAAGTGGCAATTTGAACAAGGCCAGTTTAGGACCAATAGGTTGTCTCGGAGAAGAAAATAAAAAGAAAATGTGTAGAGTACATCCAAAAATTAGGAAAAGCTGGGTATTTTCCTAATGCCAACAAAACATCGGCACTCAAAATTTGATCAGCACATCAGCCTCCAGGATCAGTAATTAAATGTCCCCAATGTTCTGGTTATAGTGGAGGGCCACGAAATCCACACAAGCGACATCAATGTCTTTTCTCATACCACACACTGGTTGCAGTAAACTTTTTCAGGCTTTTCAAGCAAAATATATTGCAACCAAGCCTATGAGACTTGGCTCATTACGTACACTGGGAGGAAGATTACGACGCTTTAGTTTGGTGAGTTGTTCTCCACTAGTTCTGAACATTCTCCAAACTAAAAAATACTTAACGAATACAGCAAACTTCTGGACTAAACTTTTTCAGTGTCCGATAATCAAAATGAACAACAAAGTGACAATACTTTAGAAACGTTCCAATGAAATCGACAAAGTTATGAACAATCTATTCGAGAGTTAACCTAGCTTCTGCGATTATACATCAAGAAAAACCAGCTTAACCTATCGTGCTGGTTCAAAAGAATAGAGCCGGCCTTTTTAAGAAATTTCATCCATTACTACGACACCGCATCCATCGCCGGAAATGAAACGAACAATGCTGAATGAAAAATTGCAGGAGCAAAATAAATCACAGAAAGAAAAAGAAACAAAAAATAATATCAACAGTAGCAGCAGCAGTAGCGAAAACAAGGCTAATACCCTGTCAGATCATATCTCTGACGATATCCCTAGTGAGAATAATGACTTTTGCGCAGCGCGTAATGGCCATTACTGTGACAAAAAGGTCCCAGAGTTGGCTGATTTTGTTGCATTACGCGTAAGAAGTGGCCGCCCGAAACATGTATCTGTTATGAAAACGAACGCGAAAACTGTCGCGAAAATTAAATTTTCATTTGTTACATCTTTACTATTGTAGCCGTTTAGTTTCCTTTATATACAGTAAGATATCATAAGAAAATATATATTTAGTTTGCTGTTTGAAGGGGGTTTTATTTTTTTTTTGCATTTGATACTAATAGCTATTTTTGGGTGTCATTTATTATTATAACAATCAGTGTAAAGTTTTTATAACAACACGTATAATAAATGTTAGTTATATTACTCCACTAAAATCTGCAACAGTAGGAAACCTATCATTGCCAAAAATAACTTAGTTTCCTCGAAATACAGTTCATCTCACTTATTGTTTAGACAGATCATTTGTAATCTTGAAGTTTCTGAAGAATACTCATTTACTCAGAACATATTGGTATACACATTATGCAATTGCGTTAGGAAAACCTCATTTCCGGTAATCAACATTCCGTTCGACGACTTTAAGATTACCAAGAAAATTCTTCGCTCCTGTATCATCATCTCAGGTAATTATGTGTATGGCGAGGTGAACCTTAAATAGGAAAACAGAAATGAAGGAAACGCCTCAATTGACGTTTCATAACGAGAGAGTTCATACACCACACGGCGTTCTACGCATTCAATTAAGTGTATACCTAACAATAATATACAGTCATCAGATTTCCATTATTAATAATAACGGTTCTCTCCGCTGCGAAGTAATAAAGCATGATTCACACGATCTCAGCGGTCCGTAACTATTACAAGCAAGCGAGTAGTCTTACGTTTTCACATCGCCATCACGCTTGAACTAAATTACTTTTATTTTAAGATGAGCCAAAACGAAAACGCGCGCCGTGCCATGTTCCAAATAAACATTCGAAAGTAAATAATTATGGAAGGAAGAAAGAGAAAGAAAAGGAGGGGAAAAAACGAACGCCTTACAACACTTTCCAAATAATTAAGATAAACTAAAACAGTTGAGTCATCTGTATTTGGAATTGAGCCAACAGGCTCCTTCTTGGCTCTGGGATATTTTTACGTTTTAACGACTTCGTATTAAATTGCAATTATTAATGGGATTTTGCTCTTTGATGTATGTAAAATGGAACGGTAGCACTTCGATATTTCGTATTGGATGATGACAATCATACTTGTTTTTATGGTTGAAAGCGAATGAAGAAAGTTGTGCTGTAATTATGATGTTTATTTTTAAATAACGACTATAACAATGTTGTAAAGGGGATTAGGTTTATTCATTTCGATAGGTTAAATGATTGCTGTAGTATATACATGGATCAATATCAATTCCAATAAAGCTTACATAAATAAATAATGGAATGGGTTTATTTATTTTTTTATTTTATTTTTATATATTTATTTTATAAATTCTTAATATTATGTCTCGCCTTGTCATTTCCAATGAATTAAATTTAGAGTAATATTATCAAAAACGGAAGATAAGCAATTTAACATCTTCCATTTCTCTTTTTATCTTATTTCATAAAAGCATTACAGTCCATGTCCATTAAAAACCCACCTGAACTGCATTTGTTTGGCATAAAGGTTTTGTTCAACAGTAGATTTGATTGAACAGGCCAAGGCCATTGCTAAAATATCGAAGTATTCTTACCTTTCAGATATTTCTGCTATTAGAAAGATACTTCAAAAAATGCATCATCATTTTCTATACCATAATAAATACATTTTCGACGTCTGGTTGTGCCTATTTTTTAGAAATAGTGGTCAGAAATTTTTAGAAATTCTGTAAACAATCAGTTCTCCTCTTAGGCCTATCAAATTCTATGCTGTTGTTTGTTCAGAAAGTGATTTTTCAAAAAATGTCATTGAAAAAATATTTGCTGAGTTTCAATTGGTAAGAAAGGTTGGCGTTTCCTGTTTTAGGTTCGTAACTTCATTACTATTCCTCTCAGTTGCTTTCCAGTGATATAATTCTGTGCTATAACATGATACTCCTGCTTAGTGTTATATAAAACTTATGAGTCAGGAAATCATTTTATACATGTAGGGTTTTTGTGTAGTAGCTAAATCCATATATACATAAAGTCATTCACTTTAGTAATTACCATATATTATTAAATCATTGCTACCTATTCAGACATCTCGTCAGTATATCAAAAAGCATTTTGTCAGTATATCAAAACTCCTCCTAAATTGTCCGCAAAACTTTTCTCACAAATGATTTCTAATTATGTTCACTAAAAGTTAATTTTGGTTCTTCTTCTGGAAAATTTCAACAATGATTAGCATCTTTTAATGTACTTTTTTTTCAATTCATCCTGCAAGATTTTCTTCCTTCTTCTTTCTAAATATTTTATAAAAGTTTTGGGTTCGATAATGGGAATATGTGAAGATGACAATTTCATTAAAGTTATCTTCCTCCACAATACCGTTGGCAATATAACGGTACTGTGGTATATTTCTTCATTAATGCGATGTCAGAATAAATATTCTAAAGGACCGAAATCTAAACAATCTTCAAACGGCATTTAAGAATATTTCTTTAGAGGGCTAGGTTAAAAAATATCTCTAAAGTGATGACTTTCTTTTCCCAAAATTAAAACTTCGCGAGGTTTTCGAACATCAGAGCCTTTTTGTATGTATACGTTATTATTTCCTATTACTTCTAACATTTAGAATAACGAAGTTGAAGAGTCCTAATTGCAACTCTCGGAGGTCTTTCAGGCTGTTACGGTTAAACAACCGAATCTCAATTTGGTTTCAAATTTCATTCGATTGGTGACCAAGACTATATGACAAAAAATATATTGAGGATGAATGTACCCAGTATTAAAACCTTGAAACTATAAATATAGCCTGATTTAAGCGCTGAAATGTCGTACAAATCCTTCAATTCGTTTTCAAGATAGATTGGTGGTCCTATAAAGTACTATAGTTTGTCATTATGCATCTGAAGATGTCAAGGTCTCATACACTCTAACTAATTCCTATGCATGTTCTGATTATTTCCATTTTTTATGTTGTATCTACTACTTACTATATAATAATGTGGCTGTAATTGGCTATATTGGAAGCTTACTAATAAAAGCTAGTTATGTAAATTTAAACAAGCCAGCTGGAATATTTTGAAATATTGCTTGTTTTATCAAACAGCTATTATAGACCGGTTCCAATTAATCTTACTGCGTGTCTAATTTCATCAAGGTTACATTCTAATCTGTTCTCGGATTGTGGATTATAAAACCGTCAAATAATAAAAGACGAAAATAACAACATAAAATTCATTTCGACAATTTAATAACATGCTCCATGAATATACAATATAAAATGGCTTTCATTCAAATGACTTGGCACACAACTATTACGCAACTGCAAATAATAAATAAACAGGACTAAAATTAAACACTCATGATCATAAAATAGATGTATAGTTTCAGAATATAACATAACCTATACTATCTTAGTCATTAGTCACATATTCGTTTCATAATGATGTTATGAAACGCTCATCATCCTAGCAAAAATGCATCGCGAATTTGTTGGATACGGAACAAGGTTGTTTAAGTTTTTTTATGCATAAATTATGCCAAGTCACTCGCGAAAAAACATAATTTGTATCGGCGATTATCTTAAATTCCAGCGGCTATTCTAGGAAGCTGAAACCATAAAATAGAGATTAAATATGTAGTAGCATGATTGTGTGAAAATAGTAATGGTATTTTTCCGTGGATACTCGATGACGTCATCCTTTCTTATACGTGGGTTTTCGATCGATAATTGGTCGTAAAATACGGTAAGTTGTTGATATTTAGAATTATCGTCTCAGGGGAAACTATTAATCAGCTATAACTAATCCTATAGATATGTTTATTTCATCCCACGTTGAGAATATTTACATTTTAAACTTCCAAATAAAACGGGTTCAAAAACACAATTTTCAGAACTTGCTGGGAACATAATGGTTATAATATAAGCAATTTAGAAAATGGTATGTTTATCTTGAAAAGGTTGTGTAAATTATTATACAAGTAGTATTTGTTGACGTTTTGTACAATCTCTATTTTTATAAACGTGTATTTTCGCAAACAAAGCAAAATTATTGTGGCGGAAGAAAATATTCTAAAGACTGATTGTATAGAAAAATCATATTGAGGAAACATATAAATAGTAAGGTTATTGTTATTATTTACTATTCATCATGTTAGGCTTCCAATTCACTTGAACAATGTGGACAAACAAGAGAAAGGGGAGATATTGAGTACCTGGTCTTTGGTTGCTAAATACACAATATCAAACCTGATATTCTTATGGGCGACCTTCAGAAAATAGAACATTAACTTCTACTAACCCACAACACAAGAAACGAAGAAAGGTGTTTGTATGAATTTCAGTGAACCTAGGTGTGTAATCTGTATATCCTGGTTTTTCTAACCATTAGGGGTTAATTTTTGCATTACTTTAAGAACAGGCCAATCATTTTTCATCTAATCATATACATAAACTTTTTCTTATAACCAAAGACAACTGCAAAATTATTGTTCCAAATCAAATATTTACAAATAATACAATAATATCTTTTTATTTAAGGCAATGCCCAGGCATGCGCATAAAAAATTATGTATACTAAACATTTAAGACAAGCCCTTATGAACCGAACATGACTAACCCATTCGGCTTGACGAGCTTACGAAAAAGGCTAGAGGTGAAGACCAAGGTCGATGATAAAGAAAGCTGACAGAGACGAATAAGCAACTCAAGGGTGTTTAGGGTTTATATATATTTAATTAATTGTTATATTGCAAACAAGAGAGTAACGGCTTTATGTTTAATAAGAATCTAGATTAAATATTGTATTTCTGTAATAATTACTTTCTAGGTATTTGTCCTTGAATCACCATTCATCTACTATAATACTCAAAAAATAATATCCTGGCTTCGACTTATAGATGTTATATACAATCTAAGTGCATGATAAACATGTAGGCAATATTTTCCAGGATTACTAAAAGGATTCTCCAAAAATTAAAACTCACACAATTTTAGCTTTTCTTCCTTTACCTTTGCTAGTATTAAATCAAATTTGTTTATAATTTTATGTTACACGTATTAGGTGACATGGCATCCATGAAAGAGATGTGTTTATAAAAGAGAAAATGGCCGACTTAATGGTGTGTGGAGCTACTAAATCCAGGCATTCAAACTATGAAATAATCTTTTTCTTAAATTGATTCGCAAAACATATTTTATTTAGTATAGAAATTATTTAAAAAATCCTTATTTATAATTTATAAATAATGTTTACTTTTATTATAATATATACAATGAATAGAGCAAAATTTGGTTGCTCTATTATTAAAAATAATTTTTTAATTTTATTTACCTATAACCTTCCTAGTCGCTTCTTAATCCTCCACAAGATTTTTTTTCGAAATTCCTACAATATTATTTGAAGGTCATTGGAGAGATTCAATTAAAAAAAATACACATCCTTTTTTATATTTAATTATCTCATCTCTATCCCAATTTAGATTATAAGAAGTGCCTTCAAAAAAGATTTGGAACAATTTGTTTTTTAACCCCTTTTAATTAAAAAAAAAACATGGGATGATATATCAAAGCTATTTACATAAATGCGAAGTTTGCTTTATAGAGGGCGCGTTATCGCTTAAACGAGTTCGTGTTTAACCTGTCCCTTGGAGAGAAAAGGACCTAACAGAGGAGGGTGGGAGAGAACGATGAGGGAGTTCAACAGAAATAGCGTAGACTGAGAAAAGTTTTTCCACTTATAATTTTCCCTTACCACCCCCGGGCTTCCTATAAATAGATGTTTAATCTCATCGATTTGTTTTTGTTAGGTTTTTCTCTTCAATTCAAGTTTGAAATATAATGTTTCAGCTGCGTTAAATAATAATAAATAATTTTAATACTAAAACGAGAATATAAAAATGTACTTACACACTAATTAAAGTCGTATATCCTTTGTATTAGAAAAAATCCATATTATATACACTAAATTGTTAAATTAAATTAAATTAAAAAAAATAAAGCACATGTCTATTATTCATTTAGTTCACCAATCACAATAATAATAAATCAAATAAATCACACTGATACACCGTTTTGTTTTTAATGACGTAACGGTTATTGTTGTGATTATGATAAAAGCAATTATCCTATTAATGTTATCCTTGTAGAAGGTGCAAAGAAAACGGGGCACTGAACAAAGAACACAACCAAACTCGGGCGAGTTGTGTGCGTCGAGTTCTGGGCGGAGTGCAAGTGGCTAGGGCAGGGCAGCAACGGCCACAGTTCTAGCGCAGTCGCCGAACATTTCCCAGTTAACATCTGCTGGTGTATACATACGCGCCGAGTTGTCTCTTTTCCATGCGAAAATGCACATTTAAAAAAAGGAAGAAAACCTAATAACACCCAAACCCAACGCACCACACAATCAGTCTACGATGTTGCATCCAATATAGAAATCAGCGCGTCAAAGTTACGTTGAGTCTGGAGAAGTATCGATTGAAGTAATCGCTACTACGGTTTCCATCATGATTGAGCTTCTTCTGTCTCTCCTCTCTCACAGTCAGACGTGAATGAGCCTACGGCTGAAAATAATGGGTCGAAGGGAAGATGATATTTCTATCTCTTTCCCACCCGTAACAATCCCACCAACACTTTACTGGGGACGTTCTTTCGATCTCTGTCTAGACCAGCCGCATTCGCGATGGAATGTGACCTCTCTCTGATGCTCTAGCGTGTTCGCCTGTCGATCCTATGGAATACTAAGTGCCGCATCGCATCATTTCGGAATTTCAGATACACGGGGAATCAATTACAAAAGGATGAAAAGCGAACGTTCAATCGGATTATATTTATTAGCTTTTCGGGGTCATATTGATTTTTTTCTGTGTGTGTATGTGTGCTATTCTGCAGTCTCTCTATTTCGCGTTGAACTCGGATACTGACAAAATAAACCTGGCTACAAGAAAGTTTGTCCTCGATTTGGAGTTGGTGATTTGTAGTTAAATCATGACATCTCGTTTCTCATTCTATCTATCGGTAAATTTTAAAATTCGGCTATTATTTTTGTAGAATTTAGTCGATAGAATATTAATTTATCCAGTCCCATGGGTATACTTACTTATACACATGTTCTTAGAAAAATAAATGTATGAAATTAAGTTTGTTTGGGTTAGTGAAGGTGAATTAATTGAAGCACTTTTTTCTTATTAAAATTTCTGCAAACAAGATGATCAGTCGCATGGTTAATGAATGGAAAATGTTTGTAGACATACACGGTATAATACAAAAGTTCCGTTATAATATTATTCAATATCAGCATTGTGGAGGTCGTAATCCTTAATTACATCAAATAATTTGAATTGGAAAAACATTACAAACACACAACCTATTATCTCCTGTATCAATATATAACTACCTCTTTCCCGTACGTTAATGAATCTCGACCCACATGTTCATGATTGTGTCGGATCTGCACACACACATTCTCGTCTAAATGTAATTATACTGAATGTTCTGATTATTGAGATGATTCTTGTTCAGTTTCTTATGAAGCATTTATTGCTGGGATAAATATCTATCTTGTTGGAAACACTTTTATCGTGTGTTCGTGGAGGGAATTAGAGGAATCCAATTTCATTCAAAATACAGGTTCTATTGTGTGTGAGTGATTGGTAAGAATAGCCTATTAGAAGAACGAAACGGGATTTTAAAATGAAAATTTGTAGTGGAATATGGTTGAATGTGAACCAGCATCTCTTTATCTCTAAATCACTTTATAACAATATTACGGCACTTAGCATAAGAGAAGACAAATGAGATTGTGCATATACATACATACATACATAGCTGAGATTGTGGCGTTATCTAAGGTTGCAGCTTTCTCAGTAGCATTATACAGAGTGTTTAAAAACTTAATTGATTAATAATAAAGGAGATTTTTTTAATGAAAAGGCATGTGTTTTGTTAGACACTTTGATACTAGCAAAGCAGTGATAGTGCTAGAATTTTATCCTCAAATTGAATGATCAGAACATTTGTGCATCAACAATCTTCCCTTCATGGCAAATATTAGTCAAAATAAAAGTTCAATTAACATCATGCTAAATCCTTTTACTTTCTGTTAATGATATTGCTGTAATAGCTATTTATGTCTACTCTGAAATCCAGAATACCATTTTTTCGGCCATGACTTTTTCTTGATCAGAGCTGTATCTACTGTTGTGTCAAGCTAGTTTGAAGGTCAAATCAAAAGTTGACCCATTCGTTCTCATTTACTCAGTGGATATTAAAGTCATCTTCATTTGCATCACTCACTTATATTTGTGTAATTGTCTTCAAAAGCCTATGAGGTTCATCAAAGCAAGTTTTCCACAAACACCATCAAGTTTTGCCCTCCTATTTACGCCTTATTATCTAGTAGAATTGTATACACAATAAAAGTAATACTAGACGAGCAAACCATCTACCGCTCTTAGATAGTATCAAGAGTCAATTGAGAATGGTTAAAAGTTTGGTAGCCAAAGAGAAACATTCTTGTTGAGAATGTTAGGTACTCCTAAAATTTGGTTAGGTGATTAAGACTGTCTACTAACATCATGTGCTAACATTTGAATTACCTTTGTATATTTTGCAACATCAACCACCTAACGACACCTAAAAAAAACATAACATAAAATTGGAGTATCGAGCCATCATTAAGTACCTGTACTTAAAGAGGTTAAGAGGTAACCGGATGTATGATGATATGCTTTTAGATTGCAAGCTTCAAAAGAGGTATCTTTTCCATTGAAGATGAACATCGATCGGAAAAGCCAGTTTCTGGGTCCGTTCTCGAACATGTTGATGCAGTTCAAGTTATTTTGTCAGACCGTCGAGGCACTAAATGTTTCATATGAACTGGTGAGAAAAATTTCTGCAAAATGGATCCCCAAATGTTGAAATGTTGACACGAATCCTCCAGGGGTGAAAGCATCAAGTTCGATCAGTGTTCGGTTTGACAATGATGCAGACTTCTTACACCGTATTATTACTATGGCTGAAGCTTAGGTACATTTGTCCGACCCAGAAATAAAGCAGCAATCGATCAAATGGAGACACTCTGGTTCTCCAATGCAGAAGTTTTGTGTTCAAATATCTGCTGGAAGATTGCCATGGAATAATCATGATTTTTTTCTGTATAAGGGTGGAACAATAACTGGCAAATATTATTTGACATTACTAACCACTCTACGAGAAAAAATCATCGGGAGAAGATGCGGAAAGTTGTTCAATAGTGTTTTTTTTTGCAGGACGATGCCCCTGCACACAAATCGTATGTTAGCATGCAAACAATAATTCAGACTATCATGTCTTTCCTCAACTGAAAAAGTGTTTAAAAGGTCGTCAATTTTCAACGAAAAGATGATGCAAGCTGTGGAGGCCTTGTTTGCAGAGCAAGAGAAAAATGTATTTTTGTAAGGTGTAGGGGTGTTGCAGCTTCGTTGTAATAAATGTATCCAATTAAGAGAGGAGGCTAAGAATTTTTCAATACTCCCTCCTACAATATACAAAATTTTCTCTTGTTAGAATACAATGGTACGATGTAATACTAAATTCGCTGTAGATTTGTGAAATTAATTTCAACAAACGTTTTGAAATAATTCCTTGATCAATCAATTAAATTACATTAATAAGCACCACAAATTACAGAAATATTTAATTAGTTCGCAATTGATGCAAATGCTAACAGATCGTATCACAGCAAGAATCAATTTAGTCAACGGGGAATTGAATGGATCTATAGCTTTGTGGTATACGAGTGACATCACACATCCATACAATTCATGTATTTGTATGACATTTCAATCGAACATTAACAAGAACATAATACTGAATCAAAACGCAACTACATGAAACACTATCAGCAGATGTATTCTTCCAATAAAGGCTTAATTTAGGTCGCAAATTAACTCGGGAGTCTTTGAAATAATAGGCTACACATTAATGAAATCACAGAAACTTGTATGGATGCGCTAACATGTAGAGTTACCTGACCTAATGTATGTATTAACCTGTGTGGTTGAAACCGCTGACGTCTATTAAAATAACCGTAAATTAGATTGGTCTGAATTATAGCCGTGAGTAATAAATGATGAATTGTTGAAGTCTGAGGTAGACGATGAATCTTACATTTTTTTATATTTTCGTAAAATTAATATTAAATAAGATGAAGATATTTGTCATTTTCTGATAAATGCAGACCAATTTAGGATAGAATATAATAATCTTGAAATCAAAAACGCGTTAGCCTAAAAAGTCGAAAGATGTTCTTAGACAACACCCATGTATTTTTCTTTAATTTCTTCGCACTCTTAATGTTATTTTAGTGAGGCAATCACTAAATCTGCATCTATGTATGTATGTATATGTATACATAATATTACGTAATATATGTTAATGCAAGAGTGTTAGTTTGACGAAAACGTTAATTGACTCTAAGTTAATTAAAAGGTTTCAAATTTAATTTTCATGTGATATAAATCACAAATATAAAAATGTAACATTCCATCGGTCACAATCCACCGTAATCGTTTCAAGGTTAACTATGCAAATGCTTCTAGCTTCGATATCAATTATGACTCTATTTTAACCTCAATTTGCATTTTTAAATATATCCGAGGCGAAATGCCAAACATTCAAAGCCATTGCAGCAGGAATAATTTCAGTTAATGCTTTTCCTATTGCCAATGTGCGTACGACTCCTACATATTTTACCGGAACGATAGAGTCAAGTCGAGATAACGCAAAAATATTCTCTGGGTTTATTTTCGACGATATTATTTTGCTCCGAGATGGGGAATAGTTATTCGAGGATCCGTGCCAGCAGTTTAGGAGAGAGAGAGGTATTCTGGTTATGTCGATGACATGAGCTTTTGGCAAACAGATTATATTTTTATTTTACGCATATCGGACTCAATTAGGTCTTCAGATATCGTCTAATTATTTACGTACGCTAACTTTTAGTAATGGTATGCGGTATATTCAAGTAGTATCAGTTATTCTGATTATTAGGGTTATCCTCAAAACTTATCGAATTAGGAAATGCTAACAAAGCAGCGTCTCTAATTGAATTCAAACTTTAACAGTTAGATAACAACAATTACGAAATAGACGATATTTGGTTGTTTACGAACAGTTAGTCTTTTTAAGTCGTGAGTTACTTATCTTTGTTTCTTTATCAAATGAATGTGAAGGTTTCGAATGATAAAAATACGATCAGTGTGATCACTGGATAGGCGAAGATGTGAAGTTTTAAATTGTCTACTATAGACGTTAAAACTATTTAACATGATTTTTTATCGTTTCTATAAATATGTGTTAGGTATTTCCTTATCATAACCCGCATTGTTTTTGCATTTTAATATTTTGAAATACGTATTTTAAAACGTTTTTGTCCATTGTCAAATAAAAGCTCCTAAAGCATTATAGAGAAGGTGGAACCAAATGACCTTTCTTAACCGTTGCTGTTATTTTGCAGGTCCATTCATGATTTCCTAGTGCAGCACGATGGCAGTCATGAGACAGCAATGAACCAATAAAAACACTAACACAGCAAAATACAACGACAACACAGCAAAATACAACACCTGGGATAATGTATAGGAAAACTAAGAAAATGCTGAAACAAACACGTAAGCAGAATGAACTATGATAGACTAGTAAAAGGTGTCAAAATAAATAACTCCGTCAGTCATCTACATCTGAAAAGGTACTGGAAAGAAACAGGTAATAGTCTACTTACTATATGCAGAAAGGAGGAAGAAGAAGAATAACCTTTATTATACATTGGTCAAGTGATACTCCCAAAGGCTCAGAACTCCAAAGGCGTAACCTTACTCCATTAGTGTATAAGTATCGTGAACTTTATTTTGGGGGTTGAGTGATAAAGACCCGGGCCCCCATATTTGTTCTTTAGCCTCATTTCTGATATTTTATGAATAAGAATATTTGGGGGTTGAGTGATAAAGACCCGGGCCCCCATATTTGTTCTTTAGCCTCATTTCTGATATTTTATGAATAAGAATATTTGAATATTATGTAGTTAGAAAAGTACCAGAACGTCTCTGCACTGATACTTAAGAAGAGCAGAGCTGATCATATACACGAGACAGCGACTTCAGAGATTGCATGATAAGAAGATCAACAGGAAGGTTAAAAATAGAAAAAGAAAGAATCTAACATATCACATAAATGACACGGTAATTTTAAAAGTCTTATGTATAGGTGACAGGAGTAAAAACAACACCAAAGCACTCCTGAAGTCATTCCAAGGTTCTTTTGTCATTTCTAGCTGTAGAAAGTACTAAAATATTCAATGGGGCCACTGGGCCAAAGAACTGTGGCTATTGACCCGTTTAGAAATAATTTTTTTATCCAAACAAAAAAATTAATAACAATAAAAGTCATCTAGTACAAATATAGTTCTATTCCATTTTGTATGCTTTACAAACGCCCTGACTTTCTTCATTCATTCTTATTCATTCTGAATTACAATCTATGAATTTGATTTATTCTTCATTTTGCACCAAGAAACATAGTATTATCAATCTAACAGATGTAGTCACTATAGACATGCACTGATCATTTTTGTCTTCAAAATTATCTCGATTATTATAATACGAATATGTTGTGAGTCTATTTCCTATGAGTTTTAGGGATTGTATTCAAAAAAGATTCCTCGTTGCAAAACATGATTTGTTGCGATGCTTGATGTGGTGATAACCAGCACTACTTACACCTTATCAAATCAAGATAGCAGTAACACCTTTCACCGTCAAATATGTGAATTCCAGTCATTTGTTAGAGTCTATTTGTAGTAAATGGAGATTAGTTTATGAGACAATGTGGCGGGACATATGCACCCATCTGTTCTAATAGCGATAGCTTTATTGTAACTTAAAATTTAAAATTAAATTTTGTTCCTCAAGCAAAACCGATTCGATAAAAGTTGGGATTAAAGTTAGGAGCACTAAAAACAACCGTAAGTGAAAATGAGAGATAAAAAGAACATGGACTAAAAGCATAACTTAGGCAGCATCGATGGACACCGGCTTCGATAAGTCAATTCAAATTAGCTAATTCATAATAAACTTTTAAAAAGGAACGTTTTCTATGTATGCAAAATGTTTATAGTTTGTAAAGTAGATTAATATATAGAAATGCAAAATTGCTACGCCTAATTAAATGAAAAACACAATTATTACATTACAAATTATCTACATATAGAACAATTTTTATAGATACATTTGTTCATTACAGTAGCATGAAGAATGAGTGCTCTCTAAATCACTACTCTCACTGCAAATATAGAACAATAGCCACTTCGTGTTTTTGAGGTATTTAAAAGTATCGCGTCATTGACCATATTTACAATCGCTCATGTATAATAATAGACCTTATCGAGTTACAGAAACTTGCGAAATTCCTGTTAGTTGAATTTCGCCTGTCACATGTTATCGAAACGAGGGCATGTTTTATCCTATTTATTTGACTATTATGTATACAATATCCTGATACGGTTTATAGACATCAATATTG
Source organism: Holotrichia oblita (assembly GCA_023690525.1). Lineage (NCBI taxonomy): Eukaryota > Metazoa > Arthropoda > Insecta > Coleoptera > Scarabaeidae > Holotrichia > Holotrichia oblita. The sequence continues at coordinate 443 of JALQSN010000437.1, read as the reverse complement.
ATTAAGACAATATCTGTAGAAATTTTTAATTACGGATTCATAAGATTACGATTTGTAAATATTTATTAATTCCCATGGCGTGATATAATTATATAATTGATTGAAAGGTGTTAAGATATTATGATAAGACAGTTTAAAGTTCGGGCAACAAATTTAAGCGCCACGCCATAGCTTTATTATACATGTTATAAATCCAACGTATGCACATATTACAGTAAAGTAGCAAAATAAACAATGCATCTTCTTTTATGGAGAAGTACTGCTGAGGATGCTTCCACCTAATGATCATTAAGGTTTCTGCTGCGACATAATCTATCAATAAATATCTCACTATCCTAAAAGACAACTGACATTATCATGTAGCATTGTCGCTTGAGCAGATATATGAGCGAGAAGTATTTTGCCACGTAGACACAATTTGTACGTTTAATTTATGACATTTA
>JALQSN010000436.1:0-42431 GCA_023690525.1 Holotrichia oblita | reverse complement strand
ATTTTAATGCAGCAAAATAAAAACAAGATTCATAGTATTGAACAGCGGACAAAGAGCTTAGAAAGTTTAATGCTAAAAATCGAGAATAAACAAGATAAGTATTCGGAATTAAATGAGATTACTGATTTGGCTGGAATTAGAATAATTACTTTTTATGAAGATGATGTAGATGTGGTTGCTAAAATAATTGAACGTGAATTCAAGGTAGATCAAAAAAATACAATTGATAAGAGGAAAACTTTAGAACCAGAAGTATTCGGTTATCTATCTCTACATTATGTAGTAGAACACAATGATAAAAGGGTTAATTTACCAGAATATAAAGACTTCAAATCGTATAAAATAGAAATTCAGATAAGAAGTATTTTGCAGCATGCTTGGGCCGCAATTGAGCATAGCTCGGGTTATAAAGTCTCTTTAACAATCCCTAAAAATATTCGGCGAGATTTTTCTCGTCTTGCTGGTTTATTAGAACTAGCTGATAAAGAATTTTTAAGCATTCGTAATAAACTGATTGATTATGAGCGCGATGTTTCTAGTAATTTAAAAAATATGAATACAGACATATTAATAGATAAAGTTTCTTTGTCTGCATATATAAATAATAGTAACAATTCAAAAAAAGCAGATTCTAAAATAGCGAATATTATTGGTAAAGGAGTTTTTAAAGAACATCAAAATATAGATTTTATTATAAGATTACTTAATGTAGTAGGAATTAAAAATTTAAATGAATTAGATAAAGAATTAGTAGATTATCAAGAGTTATCAATAGCAATAGCCGAAGCATTATATTTATCGTCTATTTTACCACGCGGAATTGGAATTATTGCTTTGGCTTATACAAAAATTGCGATGTTAAATGATATCAATCGAATATGCAATCTCCTAGATAAATGTGGAATGAATAGAAATAAATTAGGGAATAGACTTTTAAAAACTTTCAATGAATTTAATCAAAAAAAACACTAAAAAACTGACAGAAGAAATCTCGAGTTAAATAACATAAGCGCTAATTTTGTTATCGTGAATGATCTGCCACCAAAATATTATTGGAATATAGATAATAAGTTCAAAAATTAGTATCTAAATTCATTTTTCTAATAAAAAACCTTGTAAATCAAGGTTAATTTGTTAATTGGTGGAGCCATGCGGGATCGAACCGCAGGCCTCCTGCGTGCAAGGCAGGCGCTCTCCCAGCTGAGCTATGACCCCAGTTTAATAATATTAACTTAAAAAAGTTTTTTTGTCAATCAGAAAATAATAAAAAGAGGTCTGATAATGACCTCTTTAGGGGTGGGATTTGACTCCCAATATGGCGTACATATTGTATTGATATTTAGAATATGTACGCTATTAGTATAAGTTGTATTTAAGACTTTATACAAATAACATAATGGAAATTTTTGCCATTAGTTGTTTAATTCTTTTAATAAAATGTTATAATTGATATATGGAAATTTTAATTATAGTAAATATTCTAATTACTTTAATAGTATTAATTAGTTTGGTAGTAGTTTTTTTTAGACTTAGAAAAAAACCGGAAAACGGAAATATCGAAGGACTGAGTGAAGTTGCATTAAGAATTAAAGATTTCAATGAAAAATTGGCAAATATCGAGAAACAACTTCTTGTTGAACTACAAAAATCCACAAATGTTAACTTAGAAAAATCTTTTGAAAGATATAAGGAACAGGATTTATTATTGAAAACTGGTATTAAAGATTTACAAGGTACTTTAGAGAAAAAATTAGAAGATATCAATAGTCGTGTAAATGTTAGCTTAGAAAAAGGATTTGCTGACGCCAACAAAACTTTTAAGGATGTTATGGAATCAATAACACGGATTGAGGAAGCAAAAAAGAAAATGGAAGATCTTTCTGTCCAGGTTATTGGATTGCAAGATATTTTACAAAATAGTCAAGCACGTGGACAATATGGTGAATTTCAATTAGGACAGATACTTGATTCAGTCTTTGAGGGAAATAAAGAACTATATCAAATGCAATACAGCTTTAAAAATGGCGATAATAATGTACGCGTTGATGCTGTAGTCTTTATGAAAGATGCCAATAAAATGATCTGTATTGATTCTAAATTCCCATTTAGTAATTACCGTACCTTAGCTGATGCGCGTGATGAAAGTATTAGAAAAGAAGCATTAAAAGCTTTTAAAGATGATGTAAAATATCAAATTAAAGATATAAGCGAAAAATATATAGTGCCAGGCGAAACTTTCGCTCAAGCTTTTATGTTCTTACCAAGCGACGGAATTTTGGCAACTATTCACCAAGAGCTTCCTGAAATTATCGAGGAGGCACGCAAAAGAAATGTTATGCTAGCATCTCCGGCAACTTTATTACCAACCCTAGCAGCTATTCGCAATGTTAACATAACAATTGAGAAGACAAAGCAGGTAGAAATCATTCATACTCACTTGATAAGACTGGGCGCTAACTTTAAAAAGTTTGGTGAAGATTGGGATAAGTTTGCAGGAAATTTAAATAAAACTCTTAGTGGAAGTGATATGTTAAGCAGAAGAATTAAAAGAATCCGTGGAGAATTTGATAGTATAAATGGCGGACAAATTGAAGAAATAGATGAAAATAGAGAAGAGATTTTTGAGTCAATAGAATAAAATACAAAAGAATGAAAATATAAGGAAAATCAAGCGTTATGTAGCGTGGCAATTTTTAAATTTTCTATATTGTATCAAGTTCTTAAAAAATATTTATCATAATTATAAAATTAATGGTATAATATATTTGTAATTCATTAGAGTTACTATCAGAAATTATGGAGGAGAATATGGGAGAAAATATCCTGTTTGTCCTTTTTGGTTTATTTCTAGGTCTTATAATCGGTGGCGGTATTTATCTAGTTTTCTATTATTTAAAATTGAGAAAAGTTAAAACTGCTGAAGAAAAAACTGAAGCATTAATTAAAAATGCTGAAAGTGAAGCCGCTAATATTATCAAGGATACTTCCTTGGAATCAAGACGGATTATGGTAGAAACCGATAAAGAAGTTAAGGAAAGACGTAGTGAAATAACAATTCTAGAACAAAAACTTTCCGTCCGAGAAGAAAATATCGATCGACGCGATAACAGTGTCTTGCATCGTGAAGAATTACTCGAACAAAAAAACAATCAAATAAGCAACAGCTTAAAAGAACTAGACCAAAAAGAAAAACAATTGCAAGAAAAAACTCAATTAATTGAGAATGAATTAGTCCGGGTAGCTGGATTAACTCGAGATGAAGCTCGAGAAGAACTTTTTAAAGTCGTTGAAAATAGTATGACTTTAGAAATAGCTACTTTTTTGAAAAACAAAGAAGACGAATTGAATACTAAATCTAAGGAACTAGCACAAAATATCCTCGGAATTGCTATTCAAAAATACGCTCAAGATGTGGCGACTGAAAGAACAGTTTCAGTAGTCAATCTACCAAGTGATGAACTCAAAGGACGTATTATTGGCCGTGAAGGTCGAAATGTTAAGACAATTGAACAATTAACAGGTGTTGATTTAATTATTGATGACACACCAGAAATTATTACTGTTTCTTGTTTTGATCCAATCAGAAGAGAAATTGCTAGAAGATCATTAGAAACTTTAATTAAAGATGGTCGCATTCAACCAGGTAAAATCGAAGAGATTGTAGAAAAAACTAAAGAAGAACTCCAAGAAATTATATTGAAAGCTGGAGAAGAAGCGGTTTTCGAACTTGGATTAGTTAAAGTCAATAAAGAATTAGTTGAAACTATTGGCCGCTTGAAATTTAGAACAAGCTATGGTCAAAACGTTTTAGTTCACTCTAAAGAAGTAGCTCACTTAGCCGGAATCATGGCTGCTGAACTAGGTTTAAGTCAAGGTCTAGCAAGAAGAGCTGGTTTATTACATGATATTGGTAAAGCACTTGACTTTGAAATCGAAGGAAGCCACGTAGAAATTGGCGCCAGAATTGCTAAAAAGAATCAAGAACATCCAGTAGTAATTAATGCTATTGAATCTCATCATGGCAATGTTCCACCAACATCAGTTATATCAGTTTTAGTAGCTGCAGCCGATGCTTTAAGTTCTGCTCGTCCTGGAGCTCGTTCCGATAGTCTAGAAAATTATATCCAAAGAGTAGAAAAACTTGAAGGAATAGCGAAAAATTTTGATGGCGTTCTCAACGCTTATGCTATACAAGCAGGTCGCGAAATACGTGTAATGGTTATGCCAGAAAAAGTTGATGATTTACGAATGGTAAAAATTGCCAGTGATATCAAAAACAAGATAGAAAGTGAATTGACTTACCCTGGACAAATAAAAGTTACAGTAATTAGAGAAGTTCGGACGTCAGATTTAGCTAAATAATTATGAAAGTACTATTTATAGGTGATATATTTTCTGAGCCAGGTCGGCGAATTGTTAAAGAATATATCCCTTTAATTAAAGAAAAATATCAAGTTGATATTGTTATTGTCAATGGCGAGAATTCAGCCCATGGCAAAGGCATTACCGCTAAGATATATGAAGAATTATTAGATGCCAATGTTGATGTAATTACAACTGGTAATCACTTTTTAGCGGCAAGAGAAAAGAAGGAATTTTTTGACGAAGCGGATGTTCTGCTTCGTCCTTTTAATATCCATAATGAAGCTTGGGGAGTTGGAACTAAAGTATTCAAAATTAAGAATTTTCGTTTCCGAGTCACTAACTTATTGGGAAGAATATTCCTTCAAGAATTAAATCCAAGCAATCCTTTTGATAGTTTGAAAGAGATTATTGATAGTAGTGAGGAGATGATTCATATAGTCGATTTCCATGCCGAGGCCACAGCCGAGAAATATGCGCTGGCCTATAAATTTGATGGTCAAGTATCGGCTATTATTGGCACACATACGCATGTTCAAACTGCCGATGAGCGCATACTGCCACGAGGGACAGGGTACATTAGTGATGTCGGAATGACAGGTCCTTTCCATAGTATCATTGGCGGAGATTTGCAAAATGGCATATTTAAATCAGAAACCGGTTTACCAGTTAAACTGGAAGTGGCTGAAGGAGAAAGTCAGCTTTCTGCGGTAATACTAGATATAGATGATAGTAATTATCGGTGTCGGCAAATTATAAGACTCTATTTGACTCCTGATAATAGTTATCGTTACTAATGTTATAAAATATTTAATTTTTTCATATTGTTGAAAGAATGGAGGAAAAAACAATGACAGAAAAATTGAAAGTATCGACAAAATCTAATCCGAACTCAGTAGCAGGAGCAATTGCCAATTTAGTTAAGACAACAGATAGTTTGGAAATTCATGCAATTGGCGCAGGAGCGCTTAATCAAGCAATTAAGGCAATAGCTATTGCTAGAGGCTTTATAGCTCCTTCTGGCAAAAATCTTTACTGTATACCAGCTTTTGCAGAAGTAGTAATTGACGGCGAAACAAGAACTGCCATAAGATTAATAGTCGAAGCGAAATAATTTAGTATTGCTTTTTAAAACCGAGATATAATAACTACGAAGGAGTAGTTATGAAAGATACAGGGATTATTAGAAGGGTGGATGAATTGGGTCGACTAGTCATTCCCAAAGAAATTCGCAAGCATTTACGTATCCGTGATGGTGATTCCGTAGAGATTTTCATCAATGAACACGGACAAATTGTTCTTAAAAAGCATGCTCTGTTTGCTGGATTAGAGCAAAGTATAGATGGTTTAGCTAAGACATTAGCCGAAGCAACAAATAATACAATTTTAATTTGTGATATTTCAAATGTAGTCGCTGGCAGCGGAAAAAGCAGCCAACAATACCAAGGAATAGAATTATCGAATAAATTTATATCATTAATAGAAAGTCGTCGACCAATGGAAATTAATTCGTTGGAATTATCTCATGATTTAACTATAGATAATTTAGTGCATCTGTTTCCATTAATAGTACATGGCGATTTATTTGGGGCAGTAATTATCATTGAAGATAATCGACAACTAGCAGGAAATGATATAATGTTAGTGCAGACAATGAATAAATTTCTTGTTCGTCAATTAGAATTATAAATATTAAAAGGGGAATTAAATGCGTTTAGATAAATATTTAAAAGTTTCTGGCATAATTAAAAGAAGAACAATAGCTAAAGGTTTCATTGATCGAGATTTAGTTAAACTTAATGGTAAATTAATAAAAGCAGGTCAAGAAGTAAAAGTCGGAGATAAGATAGAAATAATATTTGGCGAAAAAGTCGTAAGCATTGAAGTTGTTTCCTTGACCAATCCGCCATTATTTAAGTCAAACTAATCATTATTAAAACAAATCAAACTATTCATTGCGAATAGTTTTTTTTATAAAATGTAATAATAATGAAAAAACCGCCATATATATTTATAAGAAAGGCGGAAAATATGGAAACAAATTATCAATCATCAGTAAAAAAACAGAATTTAGTATTAGAAGATCGCAAGAGTTTAGAAATTAGTGGTGTTAAGCAAATAGAGAGTTTCGATTCGCAAGAATTTTTAGTAGACACAGTATTGGGGCATATACATGTTAAAGGCAGCGGTTTGAGTTTGGGAAAAATGGATACCGATAACGGCGATTTATTAATAAGAGGAACAATTGATTCCATAAGCTATGCCGGTAAAAAAGTTCAAGCTGAAGGTAAAAAAAGCTTCGCCAAGCGTTTGTTTAAATGAATTCCATCGAAGAACAATTACTAACTTTATTAATAACTTTTCTTTTCGGAATGCAAATCCTTTTTTCTTATAGTGTTTTTAACAGAGCATTTTATAAAAGAAAAAGAAAGCCATCACGATTAATAGCAGAGATTCTCTTCTTTGCTTTTCAATCATTAATATATTTTTTTCTCTTACTCCTATGTAATGATGTTAAGCTAAACATATATCTACTCTTGGCGATGGCAGCTGGTATTATCGCAGGTTATAAAGTATTTAGTTCATTACTCCTATCTTTCTTGGAAAGAGCTATAGCATATTTAAAGAAAAAAATAATCAATCCTATTAAACTTTACTTTCACCGAATTTTTGTTATAATAAAGAAAAGAATAAAACGTTTTTTAAAGAAAACAAAATTATTTAATAGGAGCAAAAAGAAAAGTGGAAAGAGAAGAATACGAAGAGAAAGTGATCAAAACGTCGCGCATTGGCTCTTACCTCCTGCTTTCTCTAGCGGCAGTGATGATAGTCATCGCAAGCAGTCTAGTAATTAATCTAGTTTCTTTAAAGTTGGAGAACCAAAGACTAGAAAGAAGAAAAGAAAAGTTGATGCAGGAAATCATTGAATTACAAGAACTCTATGATAATTTGCATGATGAGGACTTTTATACGATATATGTAAAAGAATTTTATTATGAAAATGGCGATATTATATATAAATAATTAATGAATTAGATAATTCTTACATTATTCGACTTTATTTGTAGTTTTTGTAGGTTAAGATATTTCTAGGAGAAATAATGACCTACTTTTCTAATCATTCAAATCGCTTTTTGAAAAAATGCCAAAAGACTCTTAAGAATGCTTTCTTTTTTGATTTAGAAAAGAAAGCATTTATTTTTATAATTTCGCTTTTATGCGCCAAAATAGAGTTTTTTAATGTAGGTGGGTTACTAGCTCTTCCTACTCTTGGCTTTGCTTATGCTTTAGGAAGTCCTTATCTAGCACTTTCCGTCTTTGCCATATTGATAGGATCATTATCGAATTCTCTTTATCAAATGCTCTTTTCGGCAGCTGTTACTGCCGGCTTTATTTTTTTGATGCAATCATTAAAGATATTTAAAAACTTAAAGTTAACCGAGCGAACTTTAATAAGCGTTATTATAACTGACTTGTCCATTCGTTTTGCCGCTAATATGCTAAATAACAATTCCAGCTTTATCTTCCTTCCCTTAATCACAGCAATATTCACTTTTTGGTTGACCTATTTCTATCTTTTAAGTGCCTATCAATTCCACATTCGATATCAGAAAATTTATCGACCAGAATATATTTTATTCCTCTCTTTTATAATTACATTGGCTGGTTTTGGTATCCCTAATATTAATAATACTATCAACTGGCAACTCATTATTATTTCTTTTATTGGTCTATTTTTATTGAAGACCGCAGGACTTGGTATGGGACTAACTTATACAGTCTTAGCATCTCTTGCGCATCTAGCATTTTATTCGAATAATACAATGATGTTAATACTAATAGCACCAATTGCATTTGTCAGTATAGTTAAAGAGTTTCCGAAGCTGACAATCTCTTTTTTTTATATTTCAATTTATTATCTAGCAGCGGAATTTCAAGGTATTGAAATCCTGCTAAATTGGAAGATTATTAATGCAGTTATTCCAGTAGTAATATTTCTTTTTCTCGATAATCGTTTAATCAAAAATTTGAGCAAAAAGATGCCAGGACAAAAAGAAGCCTATCGTTTGCAAAAAGAAAATTTTCAAGGGTTAAAAGGGAAGATTGCCGGCAAGGTTTTAGCCTACTCTGAGCTATTCGAAAAGGTCAGTCATGAACTAATAAAAAGTGATCACAGTAAGCAAATGCGAGAGGTCATAGGTGATATTTATCGCTCGATTTGTATCAATTGTCCGAAGAGTAAAATGTGTTATCAAGAGGCTTCTAATGAATTAATATCGATTATTCCAAAAGCTGTAATAAAAAAGATTACGATGGAAGAGGCCCATTATATTGAAGATAATTGTTTAAAGCCAGCTAAGTTTTTAACACAGATTGAAGAGCATAAGAGAAATTATTTTGCTGAATATAAATACAATCAAGAATATAATCGCTTGAAAGGCTTAATTACTAATCAATTGAAAACAGTGTCGCGCTTTCTTTATAATTGTCAGGAAGAAATAATTCAAGAAAGTGATAATGCTCAAGAAACAGCTGAAGAAAAAATCAAAGCTCTTTTAGAATCTATGCAATATGATGTTTTATATTTAGCAGTTAAACAGGATAATTTAGGCAAGATTACTATATATGGTTCAATAAGTAAGATTAATCAAAAAATTCTTAATGAAGCAATTATCCCTTTGATATCGGCGGAATTAAAAATTGAAATTCGGTTAGTGAAAGGCTACCTTACTGGTTTTGATAGTTACTATCGCTTCGAATTAGAATCAACTAAAAACTATATTATTACTTATGGTATTTCTCAAGTAGGAAAAAACTTTGAATATTGTGGCGATACTTACCGGATGTTCAATAGTTTAAATGAAACAGTAATCGCTTTAAGCGATGGAATGGGTGCCGGTAAAAGTGCAGCTGATGAATCAAAGTTTACTATCGAAATATTAGAGAAAATGCTTAAAAGTGGTATTTCGACTGGCGAGGCAATTGAGAACTTGAATGCGTTATTAAAAATCAAGAACAGATATGATACTTATGCGACGCTAGATATAATGAGTTTTAATAATCGAACAGGAGAAGCGGTTTTCACTAAAACAGGAGCTTATCCTTCATACTTAGTCAGACAAAATAAAGTAAGTAGAATTGATAATGCGACAGTGCCTGTCGGCATTATCGACAATGTTGAAGCGAACTCAAAACTTATCAGCTTAGAGGATGGGGATATCGTAGTCATGATGAGCGATGGAGTCGATGAATATATAAGTGACGATATTGACGATATATTGATTAATATTAATCAGAAAGATCCTCAACTATATTCTTCAGAACTTTTAAAAAAATGTCATAGCAATAAGCGTATCAATGATGATATCACAATTATTATTGCAAAAGTGGCTTGCAGATAATTTGAATTTATTACATAAAAATTTAGGATTTGATATAATAGGTTTATGAATTTTCAGCAATGGGGCATAAAAATTAAAAGTTGGTTAGGAAAAATTTGGCGCAAACCAGATGTGCGTGTATTTTTTATAATTTTCGCTTTTGGTTTTATTATCTTTTTACCAGTAACATTTTTAAATTATTTTTCTTTGCCAATGAACGGCGATTATGTATTACAGCAAGTTCCTTTTTATCAAAATGCGCATGATGTATATTGGCATTTTTTTCGAACAGGAGAATTTACTTTATATAGTTATGAAAATTATCTGGGTGTAAATTATTTTGCCGCCAATACTTTTTATTATCTTACAAGTCCATTTTCTATTTTAATCATTATTTGTCCAAAGTTTCTTATGCCACAGCTATTATTCTTTTCAATGATATTGAAGATGACTGTTGGTGGTTACTTCTTCTATTTACTGCTAAAAAAGTTCTTTAATTTAAATGAAAGAACAGCTTTTCTTGGTGGGCTTATTTATGCTTTTTGTGGCTGGGGTATGTTTTATTTATGGTTCAATCATTTAACTGATGTTCTAGCAATTTTTCCATTAACATTAATTGGTGCCGAATATTTGATTAAAAAGAAAAAAGGGTGGCTTCTTGCTCTAAGTTTATTTATTATGGGATTGACTAACTATTTCTTTTTGTTTACTTTTGCAATAACCAATTCTTTATATATTTTGGTTAGAATCATTTATACTTCTCAAGATAGAAAAAGCAGAGAGAATTTTCTTTTGATATTTAAAGGGGCTCTGTATTTTCTTATAGGTATTGGATTGTCATCTTTTATTCTACTTCCAGCCCTATCAATGCTAAATGGTAATCCGCGGCTGGAAAATTATAATTATTTAATAAATCTATTACAATATTTTTTCACTTATGCTGAAAAAACTAAATCAGGGTATAAAATAGGTAGTCTTAAATCTTTTCATGAGATAATAAATTGGAAAAATCTTTTTGGATATAAATTAGAAAATGGCAAGAAAGTTCTTGGACTATTCGCACATTTATTTAAATTTACGCAACTTAAATATAATTTAAATGGTACTTCTAGTTACTTCTATATGACTTGGGGTAATTGGGATACATTATTAGTTTCCAATGATAGTTTTGATAATTTATGGGGAAGCATGTATATAACAATGCCACTAGGTGTCTTATTAATGCCAGGTGTAATTAGAGCAGTTAAAAATAAAAAATATTTAGATGTCTTAATTTTTTTAGTGTTAGTAGTATTGCCGTTCATCCCTATCACGTATTATTTATTGCATGCCTTTTCTCAAGCATATGGCCGTTGGCAAATCTTTTTAATGGCAATGGCTCTTATTTATACTGTGTGCCAACTAGATAAGATAAAATCTTTAACCAGAATGGAGTTATTTGGTGGATTAATATTTACTTTATTTATGATGTCGTTTTCACTTTACAATTCTTTCAATAATGAGTTAATTGAAAATTACCGCCTATATGTCGCTTTAGGACAAATAGGGTATGCTATTGGAATATTTGCTATTTACTTTACTAAAGATCAAAATAAATATTTTAATTCGACAATTGTTTATATAGTTATGGCTGATTTATTAATTAATACTACCATAGCGACACAAATACATGGATTTGGTAGCTATAACAATTTAAATGGTGGTCAAGATCGCTTCCGTCAGCAACAAAAAATTGTCAAAAATGTACTTGATGAAGATCCAGAATTTTATCGAGTTTTTAATGTATTAGCTAATCGCAATAATCCAAACTTGCCAATGGCATTAGGATATAAGGGATTATCAACATTTCATTCAGTATTTGAATATGGACTGAATGATTTTAATAATTTTGCTAAGATCAATTACGGGTATAATGGTTGGTCCATGGGAGTCCATGAAAAAAGAATATATTTAGAAACATTTCTTAATGTAAAATACTATATAATCAATAATCCGAAAAATTCGAATATTACTTATCCAAATTTGCCGGAAGATTTTATTCAACGTTATTGTACTAAAGAGTATTGTATTTATGAAAATCCTCATCATTACGCTTTAGGCACCAGCTTTGATAATTTTATTAGTCGCGATGATTTTTCTATGATTTACAGTAGTAGTAATAATGATGGGCGAGACACAATGAGTAATGATCAAACATTATTAAAATATCCTATAGTCGAAAAAGACGATGTGGCAGAATTGAAAGAAATATTAGGAAAAACGGAAACAGAGAAAAAAGTTGAGGCTTGTTCAAGATATACTGGGGATGAAATAACTGCAGGAACTGAATATGAATTATGCAATGTCAATGATAACTATTTGAGTTCGGGTTATTATTATAGCTATATTGCACCAAACACTTATGAGGCTCCAATTGAAATCGCTGCTTTATATAGTCGGAAGTTCAAATATTTAGATAAAGTAGAATATTTGCTTTCTAAACCAATTCCAGCGAATAGATTATTAAATATTAATATTCGTTTTGGACCAAACATGGACATTACTTTATATACAACAAGGGAAGAACTAGAAAATAAAGTTAATGATCCAAATATTAATGAAGAACAAAAGAGAAAGCTTAATAATACACTAGCCGATGATTGTCATATTGATCCTAGGGATAGTAAAACATATTGTCAAGTGACTTATGATTCACATATGATTCATTGGTATAATAAAAACGGCGATCATAAATATTCTCGTGGCTTTTATACACCATTACAAATAGAAAAAATACAAGTAAAATTTTGGGAAGACACTTCCTTATATCTTGGCCGTGGCAGTTATACTTATAGCAATTACAAGTTTTATCAAGATTATACCGATAAGCTTAAGGAATATCCTTTAGAGAATATTAAGCATAGTAATAATAAAATTAGCTTCACAACCAATTACGATAGTCAAAGATTAATTATGCTTAGCGTGCCGTATAATGAAGGCTTCACTGTTAAAATGAACGGCAAGGAAGTTAAAAAGTATCGGCTTACTAGTGGGTTTATTGGTCTAGTATCAGGTGTTGGTCCAAGCGAGTATCAAGTATCATACTTTACACCAAGTCTTAAAAAAGGCTTAGTATTTACTTTAGGTTCAGCATTTCTATTGGGAGCTGCTATATTACTTGAAGAAAGAAAAAAGGTCATGACATTCGTGAAGAATATCAGACCTTCTAATAAGAAATAAAATTTTAGAATTATACAATAACTTGTTCGGCGAATATTTTGAGTGTAGCTTGTTTTTGTAAATCAGTAATAGTGCCAGCACCAGCTAAAGCTGTTAAGGCATTACTAACTTCTAAGAATTCAGCAGCAGTAGTAGGTATCAAGGTTTTAGAGTTAGAACAAACGTTAAGTGAGAATGGATCTTGTGCTAAGTCAGTAGCAGTACTAACAACATCCTCAATAGGACGATTTCCAGGACCAGCTTCGCTTAATGCTTTCATTCTAGTAAAGACGGAAGAGGAAGCAGAATAGTTATAATTAGAGTAATCGTAACCTTCAACAGGAACACCAGCTTCCCCGGCAACAGAAGTAATCATATCCGGCAACATAGTATTGAAGAGTTCGCTGTTATTTACATCATTCAGCATATCAAATAATTCAGTTATTTCAGCATCGGTCATTTGAGTTATATCTTTGTTGACGTTATTGACCTTATAAGAAAGTTCAATCATAGTTATAATTTCGTCAATATGATCGAAGATATTAGTTGTAGACCAATCATATTTTAGAGTGTTTCCGCTAGCAAATAGGGAATTAGCCATTCCAGAAATAATTATATTCAATAAAGATTTAATCATAGTCGCAGGCAATGCTTTTAATTCTTCTAAGCTGGCGCGAAGAAGAACGGTGTCGATAGGAGCATTACTATTAGAAGCACTAGTTAATTGTTCAATAGCAACCATTCTCTTGAGTATGGTAATAATACCAATTAATTCATTCTTTAAGGTGTATTGAACATTATCATCTAGAGCAAACTTTTCTTTATTTGGCACATTTGTAATTATAATTTGATATACGAGATATAAAAGATTAGGTACTATAGTGTTTAAAAGTATGGAATCATCAAGCGCCATAGTGGTTGCTCTTAAAGCTGCTGGAATAGCATTGCCATCAGCATCAACTTCTCCATTAAGATATTTAATAGCTTTATTAGCGCCTTCTTCAGAAAGACGGCTAGGCATACCATAACCAATATTAGCGATCTGACTTAATTCATCAGCTCTATGTATTGAGGAAGGTTCATTGTTTTCTCCAGTTTCTGGCTCTGGATTAGTTACAGGTGGTTGATAATTATCAGTAGAGATAATTTTATAAACGCCAGCTAATTCAGAGAAAGAAGCACCTTCTTTTTGAAAGTTAAGAGCAGAGAAGTCGATCGTTTGAACTTTAAATTTATTGCAATTTTCAGCCGAGAATTGACAGGCGAAAGCAACACCGATAGGTAGAGCACTCTTTAGTAGTTTTTGGGCCTCTAATAATTTGACTAAATCGGAAAATTGCATTAATGTCCGATAAATCTCGCTTGCGCCCATTGTGTCAAAATTGGTTGCGCCAGTTTTAAGAAGTCCAGCATTGCTTAGGAAAATAGCGAGTTCAGCAAAATTTTCAAGTTCTTCACGAAGCGAATATGTTTTACCATTAACTTTAAAGGAAGTTAATGCATCAAATAATTTTATTTCGGTAGTACCTACAGTTTGAATAAATAATGATTTATCAAATTGTTCCATTAAATCTACATTAATAGGTAAAGCTGTTTTAAGTTCATCAATAGTTAATACTTTACCAAAAGTTTTTCTAAGACCAACAATTGGTACTGTAACAGAAATGGAAATCACAGCGGAAGTAGCAAAGCCAAAGACAGCGCCCATTAATCTTTTTTTTTTTCTTTTTTTGGTTGAAGCAATTTTGAAAGGAATAGTAATAAAATAGAGAACTAAGCTCACAAGGAATTTTAATAAGAATAAAGTGACAACGATTACAAAGAAAACTACCAGCTTTAAAATTGAAAGTCCAAATCCTGTTAAAACTGCACCGGATTCATTATTTTCAATAAAAGCAGATCCTAATTTTTTTGTTAAATCATTGCTATTGTTTGCTAAGAAAGCAGGTAAATCATTTAAAGAATTTAAACCACTTACAGGCGTCATTGAGAGCGCCATATTTATTAATTTTTCGGAAAAAATAGTGCATATTAAGAAAGCTCCTACAGCTATCACGATAGCAGATAATAGAGAGCGAAAACTTTTTCTAGCCCCAACTATAAAACCAAGAAGAGTACCAAATAATAGTAATCCTCCAATACCTATATCTATATAATTCATAAAAAAACCTCCCGCGTTCCTTAACCATTATATAATAATATTATTTTTTTTTCACTAATTTGCTAAAAACTTCACATATTTTCCATTTAAATTATTTTTCTAAAGCTTTTAATTCTATATATCTAGGCATATATATTATAGCTTCAATTAATGGAATAAATACCAAAATATGGAAAACTGCAATCGAAAGTGAGTTAAAATTAAAAACTATAAAATGAAAATAACATAAAGATAAATCTAGAAAATAGAAAATAAGAAATAAATAATAGTACCAAATTTTCCATTTTTCGATCAAGGTAATGACAAATATAGCGATAAAAGATAAAAGAAGAGTTAAACTGATGTAAGTAATATAAAAAGAAATAGATTTATATGGGAAAAAATTAGCTATGAATAGTGGTAAATCAAAAGGCAGAAAAAGAATCCGATTATTTAATAAAAAGTAAACAGAAAAAATAAACGAAAAAAGAGCAATTGCTAATAAGGTAACACAAGCCCTAGTGATTCTATTTCTGCAAAATTTTAATTCACTTTCATAACCCAGTCGTTCGAATCGTTTCATGTTGAAATTATAGCAGAAATATCAGATTTTACAAATTAATTATTACGAAAGGTAGGAATTCCATTATTATCCAATATAATAAAAAAGCCTAATATTGAAATAATTCTAATTAATTAGGCTTTAATCAAAATTTAAAAGAAAATATATTCTACCAACCAAGTAACCAATCAATTATAAAAACTTTCTTATTAATAGTTCCGCCACAAGCACTAGATTTTAAGTCACCAGAAAGACTTTGACCCTTACCACTGCCAATAACTATTTTTATACTACCAGCTTGATATAATACTTCAGCATTCGAAATATTAGTCAGCTTAGTTAAGTTATCTTTGACTGCTTGTTCATGTGCACTTTCATCCAGAGAAAGTATTAACACTTCATAAGCATTAATTAAATATTCTTTGGCTTGATATAAATATAATAAATCTCCAGCAGAATTACTATTGGCATAGACAAAATATTTGTAATTAAATTTTGTGTTATTTTTCTTGAAGCCCCCAATAAAGACTAATATTAATGATAATGATAGTAAAGCGATAATTTTTTTCATAGTTTTCTCCTTAACTATGTTATCGCCAGATTTTTATATTTTATTCTTAATTACTGGTGGAGCTATCTCAATATAGCGATAATTTCCATACATATCTTTTCTAACATGGAATGGACGCTTGCCTAAATACTTTTGACAAAGTTTTTCAGCAGCTTCTTTTTGATCAAAACCAATTTCTAAAAATATTATTGATTTTGGATGAATTACTTTATGCAAATCAATTAATAATTTTTCTATTAGTCTTAAACCATCACTACCGCCATCTAATGCCGAAAGAGGTTCATATTTAACGTTTTTATCTAAATTATAATCGCTCTTGACATATGGCAAATTGGCAATTAACACATCAACTATTATATTGTTTTCTATTAATGGAGCTAATAAATCACCATGTAATAATCTAATATTATTTATTCTTTTTGCGGCTATGTTTTTGCTTGCGACATCTAGAGCATCTTGCTGTATATCGATGGCATAAATATCTGGGGAAGTAAGATGATATTTTGAAAGCAGATGAGAAATACCCAAAGCAATAGCGCCACTACCAGTTCCGATATCGGCAACTTTAATTTTGCTAATGCCAAAAATTTTAGGAATTAATTCATAGCATTGATAAACCATTTCTTCTGTTTCAGAACGTGGAATAAGAACCCGTTCATCAACATATAAATCTAATTCTGCAAATTTAACAGAATTTAAAATATATTGAATAGGACAACCATTTTTGATTTTTTCAATATTATTTTTTAGTATCGCTTTTTGCTCTGCTTTTAAAAAAGTTTTACGAGCTATAGTATCTTCTAATCGTAGATTTAATCCTAAAAGTTTATTTAATAATAAAACTTTATAGGTATTAGTCATTTTCAAATCACATTCTTTTAGAATGTTGTCAAAATCTGTAAGGATGTTAATAGCCATTGTTTGCTAACCTCTCTTTTTGTTCTTCATCAATTAAAGCGTTAATAATAGGATCGAGCATACCATTAATAATGCGATCCAATTGCTGTACACTAAGCCCGATTCGATGATCGGTAACACGATTTTGTGGATAATTGTAAGTTCTTATTTTTTCGCTTCGCTCTCCTGTTCCTATTTTTGATTTTCTTTCAACGCTGCGTTCTAACTCAGCGGCTTTTTCTCTAGCATCTAAAACTTTAGTTTTTAACATCATCATGGCTGTTGCTTTATTATCATGTTGCGAACGACCATCTTGGCAGGTAACTACAGTACCGGTTGGTATATGAGTAATTCTGACGGCCGAATCAGTTTTGTTAACGTGTTGTCCTCCAGCCCCGCTAGAACGGAAAAAATCAATCTGCAGTTCATCTGGAGAAATGTGGATGTCGATGTCATCAGCTTCAGGCATAACGATAACTGTCGCTGTGGAAGTATGAATTCGTCCTTGAGACTCGGTTCTAGGAACTCTTTGAACTCGATGGGCACCAGACTCGAATTTTAATTTGGAATAAACTGAATCCCCTTTAATAGAGAAAGAGATTAAAGAAAATCCCCCTAAATCGGCTTCACTGCTATCAAGAATTTGAATTTGCCAATTCTTTGATTCAGCATAGCGAGTATACATTCTAAATAAGTCGCCAGCAAAGATATTTCCTTCATCTCCGCCTGCTGCTCCTCGAATTTCCACGATAACATTCTTGGCATCGTTTGGATCCTTCGGAATAAGTTCAAGGCGAATTTCTTCAAGTAGAATATCTTTTGTTTTTTCAAATCCTTTTAATTGTTCTTTCGCTAAAATGGCCATATCTTCATCATCATCATTAGCGAGTTGAGTTAATTCTTCTATGTTTTTTTCAGTATCCAAATATTCTCGATATTTTTCAACGACCTTCTCGATTTGCGATCTTTCTTTAGAAATTTTTTTCACTTGTTCAATGTCAGCTAAAAAATTAGGGTTCTCCAACATCTTATCTATCCAAACAAGTCTTTTTTCCATTGTTTGTAAACGTTCAAACATTTTATCCATGTTATTTATTTTACTATATTGAAGCTATCAAAATCAAGTCTTACGACCTAATTGATAAAAATCATTTTTTGTTAATGAATAAATTTTTGAGTTTTCCAGATTTCCATCAGTATTTCTATAAACGCTCCGAATTGTACCATCAAAGTGAAATCCACATTTTTGTATGACTCGGGATGAACGAAGATTACTTTCAAAATGGGCAATTCTAACAACTTCAATATTGAGAACTGTAAAAGCATAGCGCAAAACAAAAGTAGTTGCCTCGGGCATTAATCCTAGTCCCCAATATCTTGGATTCAGCACATATCCTAGAGACTTCTCTTTAACATTTAATTCAAACTGACTTTTATGCAGACCGATGGTGCCAATCATTTTATTATTTTCTTTATAAACTATCGCCCATACGTCGTTACCCTCTATCATTCGTTGTAGTATCGTTTTAGTATCGAAAATATTCTTATGCGGTAACCAACCAGCAGCAGGACCTACACGTAAATCGCTGGCATATTCAAACATATCTAAATCATCATCAATAGCAAGAGGTCGCAGGATTAATCTAGGAGTTTCAATAGTTATCATATTACTATTAATTATACAAGCTTAGCAGAAAGACAACAACTAAATTGCACTTCATTTTTTGATTTTTTTCGACTAAAAAAAACAAAAAAATAGAAATAATTAGGAAAAACACTAAAAGTCAACTATATATAATTAGGAACCTGTTCTAAAGGGAGGTGAAAAATCAGAGTTTGCAACCGTTGCCAAAACAGCGATGAGAAATATTTTGCGCAATTCAACGGCAAGCGCTACTGTAGAAAATGCATCGCCTTTCCGGTCCAGAAAGAATTAAAAGCAGAAAATGTTTTAAATGGTAGATATGAATTGCCATATCCTTTGACTGAGCGACAAGAAAGTTGCTCTCAAAAAATTCTTGATACATTATCAAGTGAAAAAGATGTTTTGGTACATGCTGTTTGTGGATCGGGAAAAACAGAGATAGTATATGCAGCAATAAGTAATTTTCTATCTAGTAATCAAAAGGTGGGATTTGCTATTCCTAGAAAAGATGTTGTATTAGAAATTGCTGAAAGAATCAAAAAACATTTTCTGCAATCCAAATTAATAGCCGTTTATGGAGGACATAGCGAGGAGATTGAAGGAGACATAGTGGTTTGTACTACTCACCAACTTTATCGCTATAAAAATTATTTTGGTCTTCTTATTATTGATGAGATTGATGCTTTCCCATTCAAGGGGAACAAGGTTTTGATGGAATTTGCCAGACAAGCAAGTCGCCGATTTATTTATCTCAGCGCTACTCCCCCAAAAGAGATGTTAGATTTAGTGGAACAAGGTGATTTGGTAAAGATTGATTTATCAAGAAGATATCATAACTTCTTATTGCCAGTACCAAAAATTATTAAAGTTCCGCAAGTAATTTCTTTATTTGTGGCGTTAAAGATTATTAGAAAGATGGTAAAAAGTAAAAAGCAGGTTTTTATTTTCGCCCCGACAATAAAACTTGCTCAATTGTATTATGGTTTTTATCGTATGTTTATTAAAAATATTTCATTAGTTCACTCCAAAGTTGCTGAGAGGGAGGAAATAATTAAAGATTTTAAAAAGGAAAAAATTAAAGTTTTGATTACAACTAGTATTTTAGAAAGAGGAGTGACAATGGAAAGATTACAAGTGATTGTATTAAATGCAAATCATGAATTATTTAATAAGGATGTATTAATTCAAATAGCTGGTAGAGCCGGTCGAAAGAGAAATGATCCTATAGGAGAGGTTTATTTTCTTGCTTGGCCATCTGAAGCTATGAAGAAAGCAGTAATGGAAATCCAAAAAGCCAATGCAATATTGCCTGATATGCTTTAAAGATTTATATCTGGAGCATGATTTGGTAAATTTGATAACCGAAAGAGTCATTTGCAATAATTGCTTCCAAAAATTTGAGGTACTCTATATCAAAAAAGTCCTCAACAGAGCAGAGGGCTTAATAATATATAAGTATAATGATTTTATTAGGCAATTAATTGTTCAATATAAAGGTTTTTATGATTACGTGCTGAAAGATGCATTCTTAGCTTATTATTTAGAAGAATTAAAATTAGAGTTTCGAGGATATACAATTGTACCAATACCATCAAATGAAGATGAAGATAAAGCAAGAGGATTTAATCATGTTGAAGAAATTTTCAAAAATCTAAAATTGCCGATACTTCCTATTCTGTACAAAAAGGCGCAATGGAAGCAATCTGAAAAGAAATTTCATGAGCGACAAAAAGTTGGCGAAATAATGGCAATAAAAGTAAATTACAAAGTGCCGCAAAAAGTTTTAATAGTCGATGATATATTAACGACCGGCGCTACTATTAAAGCAGCAATCGGATTAGTAAGGAAAGCTGGAGCAAAAAAGGTTAAATTCCTTGTAATTGCTGAGAATTAATTGCGAAAAATGTCGAAATTTGGCGACCAGATTTCATTGAAAAATCCGCATTGGTGAGATATAGTAAAAATAGTTAATAATGACTAAGGGAGAGAGGTGAATATGACAGGAAAAGTAAAGTGGTTTAATTCGGCGAAAGGCTTTGGATTTATCAACCGCGGTAATGATGATAACGATATCTTTGTCCATTTTTCGCAAATAAAAGAAGATGGATATAAAACACTTATCGAAGGGCAATTGGTGGAATTTGAAATCCAAGAAACCGAGCGAGGACTTCAAGCGAAAAATGTTGTGAAAGTATAGCATTTGCTTTGAGAAATGAATCACAAGGGAGGCCAAGCTTATTTGGCCTTTTTCTTCGCTTATATAGAAAAAAAAGCATTAGTAATTAGAAAATACTAGAAATTACTTTATATTAAATCAAGTATATGTTAAAATAATACAAATTAAGGAGGCATTTATGGCGAATTTTTTTTCAAGAATATTTAATGTAGATAAAAAGCATTTAAAGAAAATTAATGCTATTGCTAATAAAGTCGAAGAATTGAAAGATCAATATGGAGCTTTGACTGATGATGAATTAAAAGGAAAAACAGCAATTTTTAGAGAGGCTATCGCTGGTGGTAAAACATTAGATGATATATTACCTGATGCATTTGCGACTGCTCGTGAAGCAGCGAAGAGAGTGCTTAATCAGTATCCTTTCCATGTTCAAATAATGGGAGCTGTTGTCTTGCATCAAGGCGATGTGGCGGAAATGAAAACTGGAGAAGGTAAAACTTTAACAGCAACAATGGCCGTTTATTTAAATGCCTTAGAAGGTAAAGGCGTGCACGTTGTAACAGTTAACGAATACTTAGCCGCTAGAGATGCTGAGTGGATGGGAGAAATTTATCGCTTTCTAGGTTTAACTGTTGGCGTCAACTTAAGAGAGTTAACCAAGAGCGAAAAGAAAGCCGCATTCTTGTGTGATATAACTTACACAACCAACTCAGAAGTTGGCTTTGATTATTTAAGAGATAATATGGCAGCAACAATGGAAAACCGCGTTTTACGTGGCATGAATTATGCTGTTATCGATGAAGCTGACTCAATTTTAATTGATGAATCGAGAACACCTTTAATTATATCTGGTGGAAAAAGAAGCACAGCCAATTTATATCAAGTAGCTGATCGTTTTGCAAAATCATTAAGAAAAGAAAAACATTTTGAAATAGATGAAAAACAAAAATCAATATTCTTAACAGAAGATGGAGTGAAGCAGGCGGAACGTGCATTCTCACTTGATAATCTTTATGATATTAAACATGCTGAACTAGTACACCATATTCAACAAGCTTTAAAAGCGAATTTCACAATGCAAAGAGATGTTGAATATATGGTAGATAAAGGTGAAGTGCAAATTATTGACTCTTTTACTGGACGGATTTTAAAGGTCGAGAATTCTCTGACGGATTGCATCAAGCATTGCAAGCTAAAGAAGGTGTGGCAATTAAAGAAGAAACTGTGACGATGGCCACAATTACTTATCAAAACTTATTCAGAATGTATGGTAAACTTTCTGGAATGACTGGTACAGCCAAAACTGAAGAAGAAGAATTTCAAAATATTTATAATATGCGCGTTATAGTGATTCCTACTAACCGACCAATTGTTAGAACGGATGATCCAGATTTGATTTTCTTAACAAAGAAAGATAAAATACTTGCTCTTGTAGAAGAAGTTAAAAAACGTCATTATTTAGGACAACCAGTATTAATTGGTACTGTAGCGGTTGAATCCAGTGAAGAAATCTCGGATTATTTAAGAAAAGCTGGTCTTAGACATGAATTACTGAACGCTAAAAACCACGCTAGAGAAGCCGATATTATCGCGGAAGCCGGTAAAAAGGGATCAATTACTTTGGCAACTAACATGGCTGGTCGGGGGACTGACATTAAAATAGATGATGAAGTTAAAGCGCTTGGCGGATTAGCAGTTATAGGTAGTGAAAGACATGAAGCACGCCGGATTGATAATCAGCTGAGAGGACGTTCTGGTCGTCAAGGAGACCCGGGTTATAGTCGCTTTTATATTTCTTTTGAAGATGATTTACTTAGAAGATTTGGCGATGGTTTCGTAGTAAATATGATTAAAAAACAATTAAAAGAAGGACCAATTGAATTTAAACAAATATCCAAATTAGTTACTGGAGCGCAAGAACAAATAGAAGGCTTTAACTTTGATATCCGGAAAGATTTAATTGGATATGATGATGTATTAAGACAACAAAGAGAAGTAATGTATGCCGAAAGAGATAAAGTAATAAGTAAAGATGATATTCATGATCAAGCTTTATTAATGTATCAGCGCTATTCTAATATCATTATTGACCGAAACTTAAAAGTTGAAAATAAGGAAGAAGTAGCTGATATAGATAAAATTAATACATTCCTCAAAAAAGCGGGTTATCATATTCAATTAGAAAAAGATCGCTTTGCTAATGCAGGTAATTTCCAAATAGCTGAAGCAATTGAAAAGCTTTTATTTCAGGAATTTGAAAGTCGTAAAGCATTATGGGGCGAAGACATTTTCCGGCAAGTAGAAAGACATATTTTATTAAAATCCATTGACGATAACTGGCAAAAGCATATCGATAGAATGGCTAAATTACGTGAAGGTATCCACTTGCGCTCATATGCTCAAAGTAATCCATTACAAGATTATATTAGTGAAGGTTATACTAAATTTAATGAGCTTGGCAATAAAATTGCAGAAGATTTTGTAAATTTCACATTGCATGTTAAAGTAACTGTTAAAAAACCAGAAGAACAAGCAGCAGAAGACGATGATGAAGCGGAAGAAGATTCAAAAAATAAAGAATAAGTAAGGGGTGAAATTATGATTGAAATATATCAATTAAAAAAAGATATAGAAATTATTAAAATCAGAATTAAAGAGATTGGTGATGCTCTTTGACCTTGCTCGGATGCAAGTTAAAATTAAAGTATTAGAGAAAGCTAAAGAAGAACAAGATTTTTGGGATAATCCTAAAGAGGCAAGTATAAAGATTGCTTCTTTGAATAAATTAACTGATATAATTACTATTTTTAAAGAGTTAGAACAAGAAGTTGATAGTTTTGAAGAGTTTATTAGCATATTGAACAATGAATATGATGAAATGCTTCATCAAGAATTAAGCAGTAATTATAATTTATTAACAAGCAAATTCCGTGATTTAGAAATGAAGATTTTGCTTAAAAGTACATTTGATAAAAATAATGCGATAATTGAAATTCATCCAGGAGCTGGCGGTGTAGATAGCCAAGATTGGGCTGATATTCTTTATCGTCAATATATTCGTTTTTCAGAACGGAAAAAATATCATGTTGAGATTTTAGATTATTTGGCTGGTGATGTGGCTGGAATTAAATCGGTTACTTTTTTAGTCAAAGGGAATAATAGTTATGGTTACCTTAAAGGTGAAGCTGGCGTTCATCGATTGGTGAGAATTTCGCCATTTGATTCGGCTAAGAAAAGACACACTTCTTTTGCCTCGGTTGATGTCATACCACAGATATCAGAAGATGATGAAATAGTAATTAATGAAAAAGACCTTAAAATCGATACTTATCGTTCTGGAGGTGCTGGTGGACAGCATGTTAATAAAACTGATTCAGCAGTGCGGATTACTCATATACCTACAGGAGTAGTTGTTACTTCACAAAATGATCGCTCCCAAATTCGCAATCGTGAAACAGCGATGAATATGCTGAAATCTAAATTGCTATTGCGACGAATTGAAGAGAAAAAATTGGAAATGGCAAAAGTCCGTGGAGTGCAAAAATCGATAGAATGGGGTTCGCAAATTCGCTCTTATGTTTTTTGTCCTTATATGATGGTAAAGGATCATCGAACGGAAGAACAGACTAGTCAAGTCAACGAAGTAATTGATGGATATATTGATGACTTCATCTATGCTTATTTGAAATGGGATATCAACAATGGGGGGAACGAAGATGATTAAACAAATGCTAAAAAAAATTAATTATTATGAGGCGTTCATTATTGTTATAGGCAATTTGATGCTTGGATTTTCTTATGGTGCATTATTGGTGCCAAAACAGATTGTTTCTGGTGGTTCCAGTGGAATAGCAATCATTTTAGAAGATATAGCGAAGATTAGTCCATCAATAACTATATCCATACTCGCTTGGTCCTTCTTCGTTTTAGGTATTATCTTTTTAGGTAAAAAGTTTGCAATTAAAACATTACCAGCAACAATTATTTTACCTTTAGGTGCAATGATCGCGGAGAATTGGACTTGGCTAATAATGCAAGTTGAAACAATAAATGAATCTTGGCTAATAGCAGTAATTGCTTCTTTATTAGGCGGAGCAGGTATTGCTTTAACCTTTAAAGCGGGCGGATCAACAGGTGGCTTTGATATTCTTGGCTACATTATTCAGAAAATCTTTAAGATTCGCATCACAGTGAGTTTGTTTATTATTGATATGGTTATAATGTTTATCGGTGCTTATGTTTTATCACTCGAACAAGTTTTAATTGGAATAGCTGTATCATTATTTACTAACTTAGTTATTGATCGCATTTTATTCGGTGGAACTGATACTTTGATTGCTCAGATTATTTCATCTAAGCATGAAGAAATTCTAAATTATATTCATTATTCTTTAGGACGGGGAAGCACAATAATCAATATTATCGGTGGTTATTCTCAAAAAGATAAGAAAATGATTCAAGTCGTTTTAGATAAACGGCAGTTTGAATTATTGCGTGAGATGATATTAGAGATTGATAAAGATGCTTTTATTGTTTTAATAGGAGCTAATACAGTTATTGGGAAAGGATTTAAAGAGTGGGATTATGAGTGAAAGCAAGGCAAAAGCTTATAAGAAATTTACCTTATTTGCTGCTATCGGTTTATTTCTTTTTGGCATGATTTTTGGTATTGAAACAACGAGAATTAAAGATAAAAGATTAAATATTTTATTGCAAGCTTATCGTTACATTCTCGACGATTGGTATGAAGGAATTGAATTAGATGAAGCGATTAATCCTGATTTGATAAAAGAATTTATTGATTCAATTGTTGATGATAGAAATACCCACTATACTTCCACCATCGGAACGGTTGATGATTCTTATTCAGCGGGTTTTGGTTTTTCTTTTAGATACTATAATCAATATCCGCAAATTAAATCACTTCAACCTCATAGCCCTATAGCAAAAGCTACAAGTGGAGATATTAAAATTGAAGCGGGTGATTATATTGTTGAAGTCAATGATAATTCCACTTGGGATCAAGAAAATCATCGGCAATATACAGGTAGTTTACGTAATTATTTTAAATCTACTACTAATCCTAATGAAATTGATAAGTTTAAAATTGTTAAAGTTGATGATTTTGATGCTGCGACAGGAAGTTTTGCCGAGAGTTATGATTTTATGATAAAAGCTGGACGCTATGAAGTGGAAACGGCCGATAGTGAGATTTTGAAAACGGCAGATGATGAGGATGTAGGATTGTTAAAAATTAGTAGCTTTGAACAAAACACTCCGGGCAAAGTAAAAGAACATCTAAATGGTATGAAAAATAGCAATATAAAAAAATTGATAATTGATTTGCGCGATAACCCAGGTGGTTTTATAGATAGTATTGTTGAAATAGCTGATTATTTCTTGCCAAAAGGTAAGACTATTGCCATTTTCGAATATAAAGATGGAAGCAAAAGTTATTACAAAAGTCAAAACAATCCAATTTTTAATTTTGATCAAATATTTATAATGACCAATCGCAATTCTGCTAGTGCTTCGGAAATGTTAACTGGAGCTTTAGTAGATAATGGTATGGCTATACAAGCGGGAGAAAAAACTTACGGAAAAGGTTCAGCGCAAAAAACTATTCGCTTAGGAATTGATCAAGGACAACTTACTTATACTTATGCGGTTTGGACTACTGTTGGACGTGAAGCAATTCATAAAGTTGGAATTGAACCTAACATTGAGCATAGAATACCAGCAAGTTTTAGTTATTTACCATTTCCTGATTATGCAGAAAGTTATTGCAATTGCGGGTCAATTAAAAATATTCTTGAAAATTTGGAAGCATATTTTTTAGATAAGGGAATAGAAGTTTCAATTGATTTTGAAAAAACTTTTGTTGGCGAAAACTTAGCGGTATTAAATGAATTTAAAAATTCAGAAAAATTAGATCAAGACGGTATATATGACTTCAAAACATTTATAAAAATGAGTAATGCAAGAATTGAAAATTATGATAAGATGGATAAAGCGGTTGTTGATCATTGTTTAGGGTATATGTAAATGAGTGATAGTTTTATTATAAAATCGCCTTTTAATCCGACAGGAGATCAGCCGAAAGCTATTGAAAAATTATTAGAAGGATTAAATGAAAACAAGAAAATCCAAGTTTTAATGGGAGCAACAGGTACTGGGAAAACTTTTACTATGGCGCAGGTCATTGAAAAATGTAATCGTCCGACATTAATTATGGTTCACAATAAAACATTAGCTGGTCAGCTTTATGAAGAGCTTAAAGCTTTCTTTCCAGAGAATCGTGTGGAATATTTTGTTTCAAACTTTGACTTTTATCAACCAGAGGCTTACATACCTTCAACTAGCACTTATATTGATAAGCAGGCGGTGATGAATGATGATATCGAAATGCTCAGAACTTCGGCAGTCAATTCAGTATTGACAAGAAGAGATACAATTGTGGTAGCATCGGTTGCTGCTATTTATAGTTTAAGCAATCCAGAAATGTATGAATCACTCGTTTTCGCTTTTCAAGTAGGGGAAGTTATTGATCGAGAAGTAATACTAAAGAAGTTAGTGGAAAATCAATATAAGCGTAATGATATCGATTTAGCACCAGGCTCTTTTCGCTCGAAAGGGGATGTCATTGAAATTGCACCTCCAGATGATGATAAATATATTGTGAGAATAGAATTATTTGATAATATTATTGAAAGAATAGCGCAAGTTGATCCTTTAACTGGAAAAAGTTTGCGAACTCATAAAATTTATAATGTTTTGCCGGCATATTCGCACGTTTCGGCATATGAAAATATTCTTCGTGCTTGTGAGCAAATACGCGAAGAATTAAATCAACATTTACCGATTTTAAAAGAACAAAACAAATTATTAGAACATCAACGATTAATGGAAAGAACCAATCATGATTTGGAAGCTTTGAAAGAATTTGGAATGTGCCCAGGAATTGAAAATTATTCTCGCCATATCGATAACCGCGCACCAGGAGAGACACCATATTCTCTTTTTGATTATTTTCCGAAAGATTTCTTATTAATAATCGATGAATCGCATGTTACATTACCACAAATAAGAGGAATGTTTAATGGTGATCGAGCTCGTAAACTTACCTTAGTAGAATATGGTTTTCGACTACCGAGCGCATTAGACAATCGACCATTAATGTTTTCAGAATTTGAAAATAAGTTTTCTCAAATGGTTTGTACTTCTGCAACTCCTGGGAAGTATGAAACAGAGAAAACTGGTGGAGTATTTGTCGAACAAATCATTCGTCCAACGGGGTTGGTTGATCCAATAGTGGAAATATCTCCTAGCGAAAACCAAATTGATAAAATAATTGAAGAAATTGACAAAAGAATCGCGGTTAATGAAAGAATTCTAATAACTACTCTGACGATTAGAATGGCTGAGAACTTAACAGAATATTTAAGACAGCGACAATATAAAGTGACTTATTTGCATAATGAAACAAAGACCTTAGATCGAAGCAAAATCATTTATGAATTAAGAAAAGGGAAGCACGATATTTTGGTCGGTATCAATTTACTTAGAGAAGGACTGGATTTACCAGAAGTATCCTTAATTCTAATCCTTGATGCGGATAAGGAAGGCTTTTTGCGCTCGACTAGTTCATTAATACAAATCATTGGTCGTGCAGCTCGAAATGTTAATGGCAAAGTCATAATGTTTGCTGATAAAATGACGGAGTCGATGAAAGCAGCGATTGATGAAACTAATAGAAGAAGGAAAATTCAAGTTGAGTATAATATTCAAAATAATATTACGCCAAAAACTATTATAAAGGGCTTAACTGAACCTGTTGGTTATCAAATTGAAGACAAGTTAAAGAAGAAGGGTCAATTAAATAGTGACGATCGTCAGTTTATTGAAAAAATTATTAAAGATTTAGAAAAGAAAATGAAGGATGCCAGCCGGAATTTGGATTTTGAAGAAGCGGCTACAATTCGCGATCAAATTTTGGAAATTAAAGCAGATTATTTTGATAAATAATAAATTCACTGGTGTGAATTATTTTAACTTGAATAAATAAGCATAAGTAGTATAATGAGAATTATAGAATATATGTGAGGTTAAGATGGAAGAAACAAGAAGAAATTTAGAAAAATTGCAACAAAATTTGTTGGATTTGACAGCGCGCAATCGGCTTATTAATTTTAAAGATACTCCAAAAGCTCGCACAGTTCTAGGTTTTAAAAACGAAGATATTATTACTATATATAAAAAAATCGAAAGTGGAAAACCGATTATTATTGCCAATGAAGATGATTTAGATAAAGGCAATAATTTTAAATTAGAGTTTAGTAAAAGTGGATCAGATTTGACAGCGACACTTTTTCAAATTAGGAATAAAGCAAAAATTATTGCCGAAGAACAAGGGATTAATGTTTCTTTTTGCATTTTCGGTTTAATCAGATGGATAAGTAAGAATGATGAAGAAGTTAATGCTCCTTTGCTGTTAGTACCGGCGCGACTTGATAAAAAAGGTCTTTTGAGTCCATATCATATTGTAAAAATAGATGAAGAAGCAATTATAAACCCTGCATTAGTAGCGCGTTTCAAAAACGAATTCAATTTAAATTTAGACATTGATTTTGATGAAGAAAATATTGATGATCTATTTACAAAAATCGCTGTATTGCTGGAAGGTAGAGGTTCGGTAGTCCTAGAACGCAAAAGCGGAATTGGCTTGTTTAACTATTTAAAGTTTTGCATGTATAAAGATATAGAAGATAACAAAGAAATGATTCTTGATCATGACTTAATTAAGTTCTTTTGCGGTAATGAAGAATTAGTTAATAAGGCTCCAGAAGACTTATTAGATCGCAAAAATATCGATAATAACTTTAAACCAAAGGATACCTTTCAAGTAGTGGATGCCGATTCCAGTCAGCAACAAGCTATTATAGCTGCTAGAACTGGTCTCAGTTTTATTCTGCAAGGTCCGCCTGGGACTGGCAAAAGCCAAACTATTACTAATATAATCTCTGAGTCGCTTGCTAATAATAAAAAAGTTCTTTTTGTTTCTGAAAAAATGGCAGCACTTGAGGTGGTTTATCAAAACCTTAAGCGCGTTCGTCTAGAAGATTTTATTCTGGAATTACATTCAGGAAAAACAAACAAAAAAGATGTGATCAATGAATTATTCCGCACTGTCACTAGCGACATGACTAAAGCGCCAGAATCAAGCTATCAGTTAGAGAATTTAGAAAACGAAATAAATTATTTGAACTTATACAAGGAAGAATTGCATAAGATACGTGAACCACTAGAAAAATCTTTATATGAGATTCATGGCGAGTTTGCTGAGAGAATCCAGTATCCAATAGTGGACTTTCCGCTAGAGAATCCTTTGAAGATGCAAAGCAATGACTTGTTGAAAGTCGAAGAAAGCTTTCGGTTATATTTAACAAAATTAAAGAAATTAAATTATCAGTATGAGAATAGTTGCTGGGATGGTCTAAAAGATGCTCGTTTTGATTTAGACGAAGTTGAAGAGATAAAGGATTTAATACTTAAAACTTATTTGATAGTAAATAAGATTGTAGCACTATTTGATGAGCTAGAAGAATTAGGAATTGATATTAAACATTTTGAGGAAAAGAACAAGTTTGGTAGTTTGGAAATCTTATTAGGCAAATTTCGTTTCTTTCCTAAATTATCCAAATCATTATTTTTAAGCGAAAAAGCTCAAGAGGAAGCCCTATTAATTAAAGATATTTCAGAAATGAAAGAAGAGCGAGATTTATTAATTATAGAGATCAAAAAATTCTTTAAGGATGAAATATTAGAAATTGATGTTAACGAGATTAGCAAGCGGATGCCAGCTGATGTACTTTCTCCTTTCCGGTTTTTAAACAAACGTTATAAAAAGGATTTGGCATTACTACAAACCTACTATAAAGAAGAAAAATTGACTGGTAAAATGGCCTCTAAAAATATTTTGAAGCTGGCTAAAATCAGAAAGCTTGGAGAGGACATTTCTAAGAAACAATCCCAATTAGAACAAACTAATAATAAGGCTGGGTTAGAAGCTTTAATGACAGCTAAATTTATACTTTCATTTGAAGATGATTTTGCCTTATTATCATCAAAATTCCGACAAAGTTTAATTGACGATTCCGGCCTAGCTAAGAATCTTGAGAAATTAAGTCAACAACTCAGTGAGAAGTTTCAAGAATATTATTTTGTAACTGAGAAACTAGGAAAGTATTTTGATAAAGATATATTGCATCTTTCTTTGCCAAACTTAGAAAAAAAGCTTTTAGACATACAAATGAATTTTGACCAAATCTTCGTTTATATCGATCTTCGCGATTATCTTAAGGAATTAAAAAGTGATGGATTATTAGATATCATTGAAATTTTCAAAAAGAATAAAATTGCCTATGATGATTATTTCAATGTTTATTGTCGAAAATTTTACTTTAGCCTTTTAAATCATTATTATGCTAATATTGAAACATTGAAAGATTTCCAAAAAGATAAGTTTGAAGACATTATTGAAAAGTTTAAATATTATGATAAGCTGCAAATGGAAATTGCAATTATGCAACTAAGAGAAAAGCTATCGCTTAATCGACCAAAAATTACTAATATTTTAGTTCCGCGCAGTGATTTGCAAATCCTTAAAAGGGAGCAGGAAAAAAAGAAAAAAATCATGCCTATTCGGCGTTTGTTTGAAACAATTCCGCAATTGGTACAAACTATTAAGCCATGTTTTTTAATGTCACCACTAGCTGTTTCACTTTTTCTTAATCCGGAAGCTTTGAAGTTTGATGTAGTAATATTTGATGAAGCTAGTCAGGTAAAATTAGAAGATGCAGTCGGTACTATTTTCCGTGGCGCTCAATTAATCATCGTTGGTGATAGAGAGCAATTACCACCTACGGATTTCTTTAAAAGTGCCAGCATTGATAATGAAGACGAA
Organism: Holotrichia oblita; assembly: GCA_023690525.1. Taxonomy (NCBI): domain Eukaryota; kingdom Metazoa; phylum Arthropoda; class Insecta; order Coleoptera; family Scarabaeidae; genus Holotrichia; species Holotrichia oblita. The sequence continues at coordinate 10,536 of JALQSN010000436.1, read as the reverse complement.
GATGATGAAGATGACATAGTGAATTATGAGTCAATTTTGGATATAGCTAATAGTATGGGGTTAAATACTTTTACACTCCAATGGCATTATCGAAGCAGAAACGAAGGCTTAATCGATTATTCAAATAAAGTTATTTATCGAAATCTAACAACATTCCCAAGCAATGATTTAAGTGGCGGGACTGGTGTGAGTTTCATAAAAGTTGAAGATGGAGTTTATGATAAAAGCGGCGGTCGCGACAATAAAATAGAGGCGAAGAGAGTAGTCGATTTAATTATTGATTTATATCGGCAAGATATTAATAGCTCGATTGGTGTAGTAGCCTTAAGCGAAGCGCAACAGTTAGCAATTCACAATGAACTTATTAGACGAATGAAAGAAAATTCACAAGTGGCAACCCTTATTGAGAGCAATCGTGAATCACAACTATTTATTAAAAACTTGGAAAATGTCCAAGGTGATGAAAGAGATTATATTATTTTGAGTATTGGCTATGCTAGAGATCGCAATGGCAAATTATCTTTTAACTTTGGACCGATTAATAAGGCGAATGGTTATCGCCGTTTAAATGTCGCGATTACGAGAGCAAAAGAACGCGTCTTTGTTGTTTCTTCGCTGGAACCAGAAGACATTATTGCTGATAATAAAGCGTATGGCCTAGAATTCCTTAAGGGATATTTGGATTATGCTAAATGTGGCAAGATACGCCAAGTTAATGATATAAAATTAGAAAAAGATGCTTTTATCAGCGTATTAAGCGCTTATTTAAAAGATCAAGGTTATACTATAGTTAATAATTATGGTAACTCCAATTATAAAATAGATATAGGAATTTTAGATAAGAAAACACAAAAGATTATTATTGGTATTGAATGTGATGGAGATTCATTTAATGATACATTTACGGCACGTGATCGCCATCGCTTAAGAGAAGAAGTAATGGCCAAACGGGGCTGGAAAATAATTAAAGTATGGTCTACTGATTTTATTAAAAATCGCGAAAAATGTCTTTCTGTTCTAATGGAAAAGATTTTAAAAGTTTTAAACAATCAAGAAGAAATTCGGCAAACTGCACCAATTGAAGATAAGTTGGAAGAAGAAACTAGGTCCTCAGTTGAAGTTATCAGTTTCCCTGTATATCAGGAAGTAATAATTCCAGAAGCGAATGAAAGAAGCTATTTCAATAATGTCATTATTAAGAAAATTGTGGAAGATATCGTCGCAAACGAGGCGCCAGTATTGCTAAAAAGAATACATAAGGCCTTGGCCCCGTTTTATCGAGCTGAAAGAATTAGTCCATTAATAGTTGAAAATATTAAATCATTTATGGTAAAATATCCTATAGATGGAGATTTCGTATTAGGGAAAAATAATAATTTCCGCAAGTCGAATAGAAAAATCGAGCATATTTATATGCAAGAGTTGGCTGATGGCTTGTATCAAATTATCAAACTTTCCAATCAAATTAATCGAAATGATCTTTATCAGACATTATTGCAATTTACTGGTTCAAACACACTAAATGACAAAAATAGAGAACTGCTAGATTCGGCTATTGAATCGTTAAAAAGCAATCAAAAAATATTGGTAAATAATGACAATTTATCAATAATCACAAAATAGAAACCCCTTATAAAATAATATAAATTTTATTGAAACAACCTTAAACTAAATATATTTACAAAAAAACACTTCCATTTGCTATTTCTTTGTGCTATACTATAAACATTGAAAAAGGAGAGAATTATTTTATGAAATCAAAAACATTACCAACTTTTATCAAAATTAGTCTCGACGTTGCTAGAAAAATTTTGAATGAAGAAATTAAAATTAATGAAGTGTTGAAAGGCAGAACTATCTTAGCTGGAGAATATCGTGTATCTTCAGAAACTATCCGGAAGGCTATTGCTCTATTAGAAAAAGAAGGCGTAGTTGAAGTTCGTCATGGTGTCGGAATCTTTGTTCTCGATGTTATTAAGGCTGAACTTTTTGTTGAAAAGTATAAAGCTGACAGAAGCATCCGCCAACAAGAAGACGACTTCAGACGCTTAATGAATGAAAAACAAGAAATTGAAGAAAAGATTAATAAGTCTTTAAGAGACCTTGTTGATTCCTTCAAATATCGTTCTTCAGAAGCTATTAACTTCTTTGAAGTTTCCATCTTAGAAGGATCAAAAGTTATTGGTCAAACAATTGCCCAAACTCTTTTCTGGAAAAATACTGGCGCAACAATCGTTGCCATCGTCCACGATGATGCCATCACTGTTTCCCCAGGACCTGATGCTATTCTTTATGCCGATGACGTATTAATCATCGTTGGTGATAATGAAGTTGTTGGTCGGACCGAAAAATTCCTTGATGAAGGAATCGGCGCCGAACAAATGGCTAAATTGAACTAAAACTTCAAAGCTTTGAGTTAATTTTAGAATTAATTCAAGGCTTTTTATTTTGCCTTAAAACAGCACAATTAACAATTTATAGAGTGAATTTCAAGTTTAGGAATAGCATTTTTATAAAATAAATGTTGCAAAATATAATATAATGTGTTAGAATTGCTTGTACTTGTAGATAGGAGGAAATATGTTAGAAAATATACTCGATGGTACACTGCTTGCAATTTCTGCAATTATGATAATTCTTATCCTATTGCAAGGCGGAAAAGCGGAAGGTGCCTCTGGTGCAATTACCGGTGGAAACATGCGCTTGTTTACCAATATAAAAGAACGCGGAGCTGAGAAAAGAGCGTCGCAGATAACACTTGTAATCGGAATTATCTTCTTCTTAATAGTAATTTGGATTAACTATTTGAAAAAATAAAGAGGGTTACCCTCTTTTTTAGCATATAATAATAAGGTATGATAGTAACAAAAGAACAATTATTAAAATATATTAATGATCGCCATTATAACCCTTTAAAGTATAAATTATTAGCTGAACGATTTGGTGCTAATAGTAAACAAGATTTTACTGAGTTTTTAAAGCTGCTTACTGAATTATCAGAAGAGTTATTAATAATTATTTATAAAGAAGTGGTACATAGTATTAATGGTCCTGATTTTGCTATTGCGCAAATGGTAGCCAAAAAGAATACCAAGTCTTTTTTTGAAACTGGTGAAGAATCAATTGCTGTTTCTAATTATAAATTGCGCGATGCTATTTATTTAGATCAAGTTTTATTAGGCAGTTACGGTAAAAATGAGTTTGTAGTTCTAGAGGTATTAAAACGCAATTTAAAAACTTTTGTAGGAGAATACATCTCTACAAAATTTAATCATATTCGACCTGATAATGATAATATAGATAGTGTTGTTATACTAGAAGATTTAGAAGAACCTTTGCAAATTGGAAGTAAAGTAGAAGTAGTAATAAAAAAGATCGTTAATCAAAGAATTTATGTTAAATTAGTCAAAGTTCTCGGCCACAAAAATGATGTAGGAGTCGATATATTATCGAAGCTTATTGATCGACAAATTCCTTATCAATTTAGCGAAGAAACTTTAAAAGAAGCCTCCATTTTCCAAGACGATATAAAACCGACTGATTTTGTAAATCGGCAAGATTTAACAAAGGAATTAATTTTCACTATCGATGGTGAGGATGCGAAAGACTTAGATGATGCTATTAGTATAAGTTTATATCCTAACGGTAATTATCGAGTTTTAATCTCTATCGCTGATGTCTCCTACTATGTAACAAGAAAAAGTTTTCTTGATAAAGAGGCATATGAAAGAGGGACGTCTATTTATTTAGTTGGAAAAGTTATTCCAATGCTTCCTCCAAATTTGAGTAATGGTATTTGTTCTTTGCATCCGCAAGTTAATCGCTTAGCAATTACATGTGAGGCGGAAATTAATAATCAAGGGAAAGTAGTCTTTTATCAAATTTATCCAAGCGTAATCAATTCAAAATATCGACTAACTTATGATGAAGTAAACGAGTTTTTAACATCTGGCAATATTCAATATTCGGATAAGCTATTGCACCAAGCTTTGAGTTCAGCAGCTGCAGTAGCCAAGCTATTATCTAGAAATCGCTATCAACGTGGCGCAATAAACTTAGTGACAAATGAAGCGAAATTTATTGTTGATGAAAATGGTAAAATTAAAGAAATTGTGAAAAGAAAGCAACTGGCAGCGGAAAATTTGATTGAAGAATTAATGATTTTAGCTAATGAAATAGTCGCTACACATTTAACAAGTTTAAATTTGCCAACAATATATCGTATTCACGAACCACCTAGTGTGGTGAAGACAGAGAATCTTTTATATATGTTGAAGAATTTTCGTTACAGCATTCAAGGAAAAAAAGGTAAGACTCTTAATTCTAGACAATATCAAGCCATTCTAGAATATTATAAAGATAAACCAGAAGAATTGGTGCTTAATAATTTGATTCTTCGCTCATTTGCAAAAGCGAAATACAGTCACCAAAATCTTGGTCACTTTGGTCTAGCAAGTGTTTGCTATACGCACTTTACTTCACCAATTAGGAGATATCCAGATTTACTTATTCACCGTTTATTAAGAGAATATTTATTTGAAGCGAATTTTAATGCGAAAAAGTGGAATTCTCAAATTCAAATGATCGTCGATATTGCTGAGCAGAGCTCGGAGATGGAACGCAGAGCAATTTCTTTAGAAAGAGAAGTTGAAGATATGAAGAAAGCGGAATATATGGCGCAATTTATTAATGAGCGCTATCAAGCAGTTATTTCTTCTCTCACCAGCTTTGGCATGTTTGTAGAATTAGAAAATACCGTTCAAGGATTGATTAGATTCAGCAATATGGATGGCGACTTTTATCAATTTGATGAAGAAAGATTGATGGTATATGGTAATTATAGTAAAAAAGTCTTCCGTATTGGTGATAAAATAAATGTGCAGTTGGTTTCTGTTGACATAATTAAAGGGGAAATCAATTTTATTTTGGTGAAAAAATGAAGAAGACAGGAATAAAGATAATCTGCGAAAATCGTAAAGCGCGTTTTGATTATTTTTTAGGCGATACTTATGAGGCTGGTCTTGTTCTTGTTGGTACCGAGATTAAATCAATACGTAGTGGTAATGTCAATATCAGTGATAGCTATGTGGTTATCAAGGATTTTGAAGTATTTGTGATTAATATGCATATTGCCGAATATGAAAAAGGTAATATTTTTAATCATGAAACCAATAGAACAAGAAAACTACTTTTGCATAAACAGGAAATAAGACGATTGGTAGAAATTGGCAAAAAAGATCCATCAACTTTAATACCAACAAAAATATATTTAAAAGACGGAATGGCTAAATTAGAATTTGCTATTGCTAAAGGCAAAAAGAATTACGATAAACGCGAAGTGGAAAAAAAGAAAACAATTGATAGAGAAATAGCAAAGCATGTTGCAAAATAATTATCACTAAGTTATAATTTCTTTGGTGATAGAATGAAAAGAAAAAGAGCAGGTTTAGCAGATATATTAATAACGATTTTTCTAGGATTTTTAGGATTGCATCGTCTTTTAAAAGGAAATACCTTTTCAGCACTATTATATCTACTCACTCTAGGTTTCTTTGCTGTAGGTTGGTTAGCGGATATATATTTCGTAATATTTAAAGGTCCGAAAATTCGTTTCTTTAAGTTTTGAAAATATTGTGAAAAGCTTATGAAATTGTTGTATTTCAAAGCTTTTTTTAGTATAATAATATTACTGGGGATGTCCGGTTTCGACATGATAAATGTGGCATCAAGCGCAGACGGGTGATTCCGTTACCAATCACAAAATTTAAACGGCAATCAAAATTTTGCCTTCGCTGCCTAGTCTTTACTAGAACTCAAGAATTGAGATAAGCGACACAAATATAAGATATTCTCTTCGTCTTATAAGCGTGTCATACAGATGAGATATAATTCAAGAGCGCCACTTCTTGAATCGAATACTGGTGGCTAAGTAACTTAATGCTTTGATTATTTTTCTTAAGTTACCGACATTACAAAATAGTCTAATCTGTAGTGCTTGATGTGGTGCTTATTGTGGACGGCAGTTCAATTCTGCTCATCTCCACCATTAGAAACTGAAATGGCTCTCAAAAGAGAGCTTTTTATTTTTTTAGAAAACGTTCTACAATAATAATTAATATCTCTCTGCATTATTATAGTAAGGATTTTTTGTTGATATAGACTTCTAGATATTGTAAAATAAAAATAATTGTAGGGAGCATATATGAAAAATAAAAGGTATTTTCCATTAGCGTTTGGGTGGCTAATTTATGTCATAGGTATATTTTGCGCACTAGCCATGTTTACTGGTATTGCTATTGATGCAGTGGTAACGGAAAATAGAGTGCCTTGGATATCAATAATAGTTTTTGTTTTATTGATTTATCCAATAATCACGCTCTTTGGTCATATAACATTTAAGAAGACTTTCATAAATGTACAAGGTGATATGCGAATATTCTTTAAAATCCAATATCCAGTTAAAATATATTATGAGGAAATTGGAAAAGTGGATTTGGTTTTTAAAGGTACAAATTCCAAATGTGAAGATGTTAATAATCTTTTTAATATTCCATATATCGAAATAGAATGTAAAGATTATCATCGCAAGCGCATCTGGGTGAAAAAATATACGAGAAAGCAAGTGAACAAGATGCTGAAAGAAATAGAAAAAAGAAGTGGTGTTAAATCATTACATACTGCTAATGACTATAATTTTGCTAACAAATTAAAATGAAAATATGGAAATCATATAATAGTTTTCTTAAGAAATCATGGAATTAATCTAGACATATTTAATAGTCCTTAAAAGTTAGAGAAAATTCACTTTTTAATTTTCCTTGTCATTTAAATGATAATAAAAAAATTTTTTAGTGTAAGATTTTAGCATAAGAAAAGTAATAAAATACCAAAGCGTTACCAAAAACGCTACAAAACAAATAATACTTGATATAATAAGTAATGCCTCAATATTTAAAACTGCAGACATAACTATTAAAGATATTAAGATTAATAATAATAAGGAAGAAATACCAAAACCTATATAATGTCTTTTATTTCTTTGTTTCAGTGTATCTTTCATAGAATTGTGAAAATCATGCATTATTGCTTTTACGATTTCCAATAATTCACTATAATTTTCAAGCTCTTCTTTTGATAAACGCTTTAAGAGATTTTGATAATATTCATTTATTGGGTGTTGTTTAGATACGCTATATCCTAATTTGATATTAAAATATTCTTCTTGACTACGTTTTTTTAGTGCATCCGTATACTTAGGAGTATTGTAGGTATAATATTCTTCAAAACTTTTTATTGCCCAAATATAACCTATCGGAGATTCAGGGTATATCTCGATCATTTCACTTGCGACAGAAAATGATTTGCTAAATTCTCCAATTTTAAGTAGTTTTTCGCAACGCTCTTGCGCGGTTGCTAGGGAAGGAATATTCTTCAAAATTTGCTCTTGTGCTTCTTTATCTAAAACAATATTATTGTTGATATAGGTATTATAGTTTGTTATGGCTTTTTGAGTAATAAAAGCGGTACCGCAATGTCGACAAATACCAGCTTCTTTACTATCGTCAACTTCGATGCTAGATCCACACTCTGTGCATTTTGCTGCGACTAATGACATATGCTTGTCTCCTTTTTTAATATTATAGCATTTTTTTTAATATTAAAAACCAAAAAAAAGTTTTTTGATACCCTAAAATAATAAAAAAGCGGCTTACTTATTATGCTCAATTGACTTAAATTATAGTTACTTATATAATATTGAAAAAGAGGATTTAATATGAAAAAGATGGTATTGGTATTATTGCTTATTATATTGTGTTTGCCCGGTTGTTCAAGTAATGCTGGAGCAAAATTTAATATTGCATACAATACAAAATATTATAGTGTAAAAATGGAAGATTATTATTCAGATAGTTATTTTATTTTTACTAAATCGGGTAGAGGTGAAAAATACAGTAATAATAACAAGGAATATGATGTTATTTATCATATTTCAGAAAATGGTACGATATGGATATATTATTATTTTTATGGTTTTTCTGGCACTCCTTATTATTTTACATACAAAATGGATGGCAATAAAGATTTTATTGTTATAGATTATTCTAGTGGTTCAAGTATATATTTAACAGAAAAATATGCTAAATCACTAGGTTTTAACAAAATATAAAAATTTATAAATTATTAAAATAATTATTTTATTTCCAAGTGAGGTGTTCCATAATGACTTGATTGCGATACCATTCATCTTTTTTCATTAATTCTTCTGGACTACCGCTGTTTTTTATTCGTCCTTTTTCAAGTAATACAATTATATCCGCAGTCACGATTGATGTTAGGCGATGTGAAACAGAGAAAATGGTATGATTATCTCCCGCTTTTCTCAAGACTGAAATAACTTTTTCTTCAGTTATTGAGTCAAGATTTGCTGTAACTTCATCTAAAAGTAAAATTGGAGGATTAGTAACAATTGCTCTTGCAATGGCTAAAAGCTGTTTCTGTCCTTGAGAAAAGAAATTTTCATTAGTTATTAGTGTATTTAGACCATGTTTTAAATTCTTGACATAGCTAGATAAGCCGACTAAATCAAGAGCACTCGTAATTTGCTCAGCAGTAATATTTTCATCTTTAAGGCTAATTTGCTCGGCTAAAGTTCCGTAAATCATCGGAATATCTTGACTTACATAACCGAATATTTTCCGTTTTTCAAAATTAGGGATATCATAAACATCGATACCATTTAATAATATGTGCCCGTGATCGGGTTTCAATAATCCCATTATTAATTTAATGAGTGTAGTTTTTCCAACGCCTGTTCGACCAGCGAAGGTTATTTTTTGTTGACCTTCAAATACTAAGTTGATATTATCAAGGATTTGGGTTTCTTTGTTATAGGAAAATGATACATTATTGAATTCAATTTTCATCTTCCTATTGTTAGGAATTACATCACTGATTTTAAAATTTAATTGTTTGGTATTATCTTCTTTTTCAGCGAGTAATTCATTTACTCTTTTTATCCCAGATATGGCTTGCTGAATACTTTGGAGTTCCATGCCTAAGTTTTCGACAGGAGAGAATAAATTAGAGATGAGCTCGATACTAGCAGCAATCATGCCAATAGTTATGCCAAGCAGGGAAGAATTGGCGTTTGATAAAAGAATAATAAGTGCTATCAACACACCGCGCATTAATTGAATAAATGGCGGAAAAATGGAGTCAAAAAAATTAACATTTTCTAAAGTTTGATAATTATCTTCTAAATTCTTAATAAAGTTAGATTCGATGTATTCTTCTTTACCATAAGCTTTGATCATTTCATGATTTTTGAAACTTTCAGAAATATGATTATTTAACTTAGCTACAAGTATTCTATTTTTGGTTTGAGCTGATAGTGTTCTTTTTTGAAAAAGTCGTGTTACTAAATATATTATAGGTAAAATTAACAAAGTAAATAATGCTAATTTCCAACTAAAGATTAACATAGATAATATAGTGCCGATTATTTTAAATAGATCAATAACCATTCCGATGATGCCATTGGTGAACAGAGAATTGATTGTATCGACATCATTGGTAAGTTGCGATACTATAGCACCAGTGCTATTGATAGAAAAAAACTTAGCATCGACTTTTTCCAACTTTTTTATCATAGCGAAGCGAATATCTTGCGTTATTTTTTGTCCAAAAATTGTCAGTATTCCTTCTTTGAGGAAATCAAAAATGCCAATAAAGATAATAACTATAATATAAAGAATTGCTAATAAAAGTAGATTAGTATTATTTTTAGGCAAAAGATTTTTATCAATTATGATTTTTAAGATTTGTGGTGGGATAAGACTTAGCGTAACAACACAAATAATTGTGATAAATAAGCCAGCACATAAAATCTTATTCTTTTTTATAGTTTTAATTATTAGGTTTTTGACATTATTCTTCATGTTCCACCTCATTAAGATTGATGTTGCTTTGCAAAGAATAAATTGTCGAATATATCTTGGATTTTTCTAGCAATTCTTGATGCTTATCATAAAAATAGGTTTTATCAGAATTTAAAAGGAGAACTCGATCAAGTTGATCAAAAATTGCTAGACGGTGAGAGACGATGATAACTAAACTATTCTTGTAATTAGATTTTAGATTATTAATAATTTCTTTTTCCGTTTCCATATCGACAGCAGAAAAAGGATCATCTAGAATAATAATCTTACTCTTTCGATATAAGGCGCGAGCCAATGCTAGACGGGATTGTTGTCCGCCACTTAAGCGAATGCCACTATTGCCTACTAAAGTATTCTCTTTTTCAGGCATAGATTGTAAATCTTCATCGAAGCAGACATTATGTAACACTTCACGAATGCTACCATCATTACCAAGAGTTATATTATTATAAATAGTATCGGATATTAGTTGTGGTTTATGTGATAGATAGGAAATCATTTGACTTCGCTCATATGGCGAATATTCTTTAATTCCTTACCATCAATTTTAATATGACCAAGATAATCATAAAGACCAGTAAGCGCTATGGCGAGTGCT